>JARHVA010001424.1:382500-577500 GCA_037957365.1 Torreya grandis | reverse complement strand
AATGATGTTGTGATGAATTTCAAAGTAACTCACACTTCTTTTTTGAATAAAGAGATGTATGTATTATGTATAAATGATTAAGGAATAAAGAGTGGAAGATGATAACAACCCAAAGGAGGAGGTCCTTGTTAATGAATTCATTGAGAACAATCCATTCACAAACTTTGATGTCACTAGCCTCGAGACTTATGTAATCCATGATGAAGGTCAATCAATCCCTAAAGTCATGAAAAAGGGAGAATCAGAGTAAGGAACCTAAAAATGAGTTCAATTTTTGGACTTTGCATTTTGATGGTTTGAAATGCAAGACTAGCTCTAGAGCTAGTATTTTATTGGTGTCTCCATCTATAAAATAGACCCTTAGTTCCTTTCACTTCTAGTTGACCTAAAACTATAATTAATCCAAGTGTGAATCCCTATGCCATGGACTTAGTCTTGTCAAGTGCATGGGTGTAAATTAGTTAAAGGTGTTTAGATATTTTGAACTAGTAGTGAAGCAAGTAAGAGGAGTATTAACTAACAATAATGTTCATATGATATCTTATCACCATTACATATGGGATTTTATTGAAGATTTTGAAGCATTTAATATCTAAATTATTCCTAGGTTCATGAATGTTGAGGTAGATAGAATGGCATTAATTATATCCCTATTTGATCTAATAAATAATTTTTTAACCAATAAAAATGTGGTGTAAGTGATTATCAAACCCACTATACTAGATAATGATCAGAACCAATAGGTATTTGAGAGTGATGCCCAAATTATCATATTTCTCCTATGATTGTGTGAGTTTGTAGAATAGTTGTAGCTAAAGATTAAAGAACCTTAGGGAGATCAAATCATATATTAAAATCTAATAAAATCCCAAAGGGACTAATCATTTTAGATAATCCATTTGATTTCAATCATGTAAGGAATGACAAACAAAAGTTTGTAATAAAAAAAAGTGACTACTCCAAGCTTAATGTAGGAGGTGAAAGAAAATTTAAGGTGGGGAAAGAAGTTTCTCAAAGGGATAGGGATTGAATGGTATCCTTCAATGACAAATATGAAGGGGTTATGGCTTGGACCTATGATGACCTAAAATGGTATGAATATGAGGTGATCTGGCACACCATAGATTTCATCAAAGGATCCAAGCTAGTCCACAAAAAGCAAAGGCTAATAAACCCAAAAATCAAGTCCCTCATGGCTCAAGAACTAAGTAAATTGATCGCCTCAAGGATTATATACCCAATCAAACATTCAACTTGGGTATCTAATTTGGTTCTAGTAAGAAAGAAAAATGGAAAATTAGGCTATGCGTAGACTTTAGAGACTTGAACAAATCATCTTTGAAGGATCATTACCTCCTTCAATGAACATATCCTCCAAATAATAGTAGACATAGAAATATTCTCTCTTCTAGATGGGTTCTTAGGTTATAACCAAGTATGGGTTAATGAGGAAGATCAACATAAAACCACTTTCACTACAAAGTGGGGAACCTTTACATATACATAAATGCCTTTTAGCATCTCTAATGAAGGAGCTACTTTCTAGCAGGCTATGGATATAACTTTTCAAATCTTGATTAACAAAATAATCCTCTTTTATCTAGATGATCTTACAATGTTCTCCAAGAAAAAATAAGATCATTTTGATCATTTGTAGAAGATTTATAAAAAATGTCAAGAGTTTGGGGTATCCTTCAACCCTAAAAAGTGCATCTTTGATGTTCCATGAGGCAAGATACTAGGATATGTGGTAACCAAACAAGGCATCTCTATTGATCTAGATAGAGTGAAGGCCATTAGGGACTTAAGATTACCAATTAATAAGAAGGGAGTCCAGTCTTTCCTATTGAATATCAACTTTGTTAGTAGAGCCATATCTAACTTCATGGGGTTGGTAAGTCTAATAACATTGATGTTGAAGAAATACCAAGCTTTAAAATGGATTGTTAAAGGGATAATAGCATTTGACAAGATCAAAGAAGCAATATCCATCATGTTGATAAATGTAAATGTATTATGGGGTTCTGATAGTGTTGAAAACACTTCTCATTTCACGATTCAATGAATCTTTTGCATGAATTGTTGGTTATGATCTTTGTGAGATCTATGGTGGAATAGTGGCCAAGTTATTTCACTATTTCACAAAATGATTATGCAAGTGGTTGTTGGGAGTAACCTTGGTACTAAATTTTTGTGAAGATAAATGTTATTTAGCTAAATATAATGAATAATGATCAAAATATAAAGTCTAAAAATCTAATTTATCATGAATATTAACAATGAGAAAGTAAACTACAAAAATTTCATCAAAAAATGAGAAAATAGGTAGGGTAAGATAGAAAGAGAGATTTTTCTATTCTTTAGTTCAGACATATTGACAAAGCTCTTATTTGATAAAAGATATGTATCTTCAAACCAATATATGACATGAAATTACCAAATAGTATAGATCCTATCACATACCAGGCAAATGTCCAAGGATATTTAAAAACATGCAAATTAGAGACCAGATTCACTTTAAATATTTAATTAAACAATAAAATTGCATTTGCACATCTTCCAAAAAAGCAATGATATTGAAATTAATCTAATAACTTTTAGTTAACCTAGCATAAATCTCAAGTTAACAACTTTTTATTAATACGTGCACATCTAGAATTCATAAAAAGTAGTTTAAATATAAACATCATAATAAAGACTTGATGAATTAGACATGATAACAAATAAATAGACAAAATGAGACAATATTCATAAAATTATCTTTCATATATTGTTTTCTCCAAAATTTACAAAATAGTTTTTTCTCTCAAAACTTCCTTCCCCTTTCAATAATAATACTCCATTTTATAGGTTGGTAGAGCAACCTATGGATTATTTTGGTTAGTCATTATCAAATGGGAATCAGACAAGTGTCAAGGACAGATGTCCTCTTACAAATATTCTAATACCAATGACACTTTTCAAATGTGACTAACTTATAAGCCATACATGTTGCATAAGCTTTTACAAAATAATATATTCTTTTTGAATGATTTACATGGTTTTTGAAATAAAAGAATATTCTAAGTCAACCTTTTTGACTTTGAGATGACCCTGCAGCTATAGCCTTTTTCTTTTGTTTCAAAATCTTCATGGATTTATCATACTATTCATTAGTCAATTTGAGATTGATGATTGGATTTATGAGTAGTTCCTCTATTTTTTTTACTAAATATTTAAAGATCTCATCCATTTTGTCAATGGCTTATTTTATGCTATTATCCTTACCAATATTTTAATTTATTGTCAAGATCAAGTTCAAGATATGCTTGTTATCATCCCCTATGGTTCCCTTGCTTCTACTATTGACCTGCTAGATGAACTCAATGTCTTTGTACTAGAATTATTCATCAATTATTAGGCCTTTTTTACTAGGGATGGTTGGATCCTTAATAAAACTTCCCAATTTTTATATCATTCTACCCTCTAGTTGTTTGAAGTCTTCTAAAAAACCATCAATACCTTTTGACCACTTATATATGTACCTAATTTTCCCCATCAGGATTATCATAGACATATTTAAGTGTGATGGGATGACCCTTTTTAGTTTAGGGATCTAGTTTTCCATTAGTATCTTGATCAATGTCTTTACTTTATTGTCTGATACTTGCCACTGATTTACTTGGTTCAAAGCTATGGCATGTTGTTTACTTACCATGTCTAATTTGGAACTTATTTCCTTCAAACAATTAAAAGTCTCAGAGATATTTATTTCAAAATTATTAACAATGTCTATTGGTACTAGCAAAATAGATTATACTTCTATAATTTTCTTCTCTTGTTTTAGTCATTTGATTATAGCCTGTAGCTTTTTTGATTGGGATTGGGCTAGCTCCAAAAAAATTTAGTCAAGCATAGGGTTTTCCCATGGTATCTATTGCCTCTTCTGAGTTAGGTGAACCAAAGGCTCAACCTTTTGGTGTAGAACCTCTTGAACTTATTCTATGATAACTATTTTAGTTACTCTTGGCAAGCCTATAGTGGTTGGATCATACATGACTCCCATTGGAGATTGGGCCATATGATTAATTGGAACCTCTACTTGTAACTAGACTATTGATTGAGTTAGAGTATCAAGTCTCTTTCTTTATTTTGCAATGTTACTATTCAAGGATTTAACCCCTTTTATTGAGGGATGCCTATGGTTTTCACTATAGCCAATGGGTGATAGGGATCAAGAAGTTTCTCCATCCTTCATTAATATATGAATGATTCAGGTATAGTTAGTCCATATATTTGGTTCTCTTCACTGAATAGGTTGATGTCCTTCAAAGGGGGAATGACAATAATTTTTTCTTTCTTTACCTTTTGGATAATTATAGTCTCAACCTTCCCCTTGGGAGGATCAATGATCATTAAGTATAATGACTCTTCCTTTTCCTTTTATTAGTTTGATTCCCAAAAAATTTCTTCCTCTGCATCTATATCTATTTCATAGGTCATGGAGAGAATTCTCAATGCATCTTCAAAAGATTCCTATCGATCCAAAGCTATCATGTGAATTTCTTCCTATTAAGGCAAATCTTGTTCTGATGTTCCAAAAGACTTAGGGACTAAGGAGATTGAAGTAGCTTCTCTTGGTCTTCTTTATTCAAGTCTATACTCTATTTGTATGTTAGTTGGAGGAATATTATAAGGTCTAACATCTACTATATTATATTGTCTAGGACCAAAGTACCATCTATCTTCTATTTTCTAATATGTCAACAATCTAGATTCAAGATTTATATCATGTTACTTTAGTCTTCTATTAACTTCATAATAGGTGGCTATCTTAGTGTAAACAAAGTAATATTCTCCAAGTTCATGTTCATAAGATACAACCAAAATGCCTTTGCTCTTTAAGTTCTCCTTTACCCTACAATTGGGATCCCACTATCTATTATCATCTATCTACAAATTGAAAGAAATCCTATGTTTTAAAGCCACTTAAATTTAGTCTCATTATATGTAAGTGGTTCTAAAAATAGTCATGGGAAAACCATGGAAAAGTTCTTTCCTTTTGGTCTTGTAGATCCCATCTATTCCATTAAATAGTTTGTATGCTACTTCCTATTCCTCTAAATTATTTGTCATGTGTAATGATAGTTTAAGGGGGAACTATGGGTTCCCTCTATTCTAATAACCATGCAATCAGGGTATACCCAAATATATCCCATTGTCTCAATGGATTTGTTGACTAAATGAGTTATCCTGATCATGGGGAGACCATTGATGGATTGGCTTATAGTAGGATATACACAATCATAGATGAATTAGATATGGTCCCTATATTTGTAAATATGTAGTTTTTGAGTAATATTGGAACTTAGTTTGGATTTGATTGGGGGACCACCCTCTTTGGTTGGGGATTTTAGTTGTGGAGCACAAGGCATATAGAAAATATGGCATCATGAAGAACCTAGTTCTCTTCTTTGTTTTAATACCAAAGATATGCCTTCTTAAGAAAATGCTAATGATATCTCATAAAGGAGGTACTACCACTTTTTCAATAATGAAATACAAAACATGTACCCATATAGGTTCAACATGTGTAGTCTATGGAAATATATACAGTTTGTTTAACATGGTCATAACCATTCTAATTCTTGATCTAAATTATCTCATATGGATTTTCCTATTAGGATCTACAATGACCTTGTCACCAGCTTCTAACCATCTGACTAGGATATCCTCTATGGTATGTATTTAGGCCCATGCATTAATGGAGGTGAGGTCTATTTTGGGTCTAGGTAGTTTATAATAGGATTTGAAGGCAATAGGGGATATGTATGCTATTTTTATTAAAATAGGTTCATGGATAAGCATACCCTTATCAATTTTAGCATGTTTAAAAATAGGACTAAGGATGTTGATGTAGTAAAATAATTTTGGCTTGGTAGCATCATAATCGAGTCCTATAAACTAAATTTCTACAATGTCATCATACAATCTCTTTACTAAAATTAACTTCTCCTCTTCCTTGGTTAAAATTCCCTTATTCGCTATGGTCCAAAATAATCTTGAATAGTTATTGTCTCTTATATTTAGTGAAGAAGCCATGAACTTTATATCTTTAGATACTCTACCCTCTACATCTAATGAAAGTATAATTCAACCACTTGATTTGAAATATGTTCACAAGTTGCCACTGATATGATTCAAATTAACTTGTCCACTTGTGAATGATAATTCAACACTTTTAGCTATTTGGTTAGACTCTTTGAACAAATTTGATTATCAAGCTCTCTCTTCTAGCTCAAAATAGTGAATGCATGAATAATTATAGATATTTTCATATGTTTGAGGGGTTTTGGGGGGTTTAATTGAGCTTGAATGGTGGCATACAAATTTTAAGTATTCACTTTGGTAAACCAAATCATATTTTGATCTCGTATTTATACATTCACATGCTTGGGTCCACAAATTTTTTTGATTTGACATATCTACCTATGTGGCATCTCCTTGCCACACTATTCATTTAATTTTTGAATATGACCATCATCTCTTCCAACACATGTCTTCATCTCATGCCCTAAGGAAACTTAATCAAATTTATTTGAGGTACAACCATTGAGAAGAGGGGGTGGGTGAATCAGTGAGCCCAAATAATCCAACATCAATCTTGGTCTTTACAAATACTTAACTAGTTACCATAAGCATTCATGAATCATACATATCATTCATAGCAATAAAAATAAAGATAATGCAAGATCAATCACATAACATATGACAAATGTGGGAAACCCTCTTGGGGAATAAAACCCACTTAAACCTATAATTGGACTATTATCCTATAATAAAAATATCCAATTTAGACCATCTATAAATGATCTAAAAACTATAATCCATATTTAATGAGAATCAATCCAATCCTAAAAAACTATTACCACACCTATCTAGCTGAGCTACAATAACAACTAGACCTTTTAGCAAATTTCACCTTGAAAGGAGGTTGTAACCACATTAGATTTTGAGTTTCTAGAACAACACCTATGAACACATCCACCTTTGAAATGATGTCTTTAACACTTGATGATGTAACTCTAATTATCAATCTCTCAATGTATCCAAATCCACCTTTTGGATCACACAACACTCCCTATTGGCTAAATCACATTACATACTTTAACCAACATACAAAGATCAATTAAGATGCATTACATGTCCTAACTAACCCCACTCTTCAAATCTACACACTCAATGCAAACTTCATAATAATAAATCTATCGTAGTATTTAAAAACATGATTAGATGGTCATACACATAGTCCACATACTGATAAATCTATCAAACCAACCACTAAGCTCTCACAAACACCAAAAATCCTTCTCTCATTCTCAAGACATCCAAAATAGCCTTTTGGATCAATCTAGGCCTCTTTGTTCATGTTCAACCTATAAGATATTCTCATCAACCCAACCATTGGGCATACTTAGCCTCTTATATTCTTTACTTTAATGCTCACACTTCTCTAAGTTGTACAAGTCTAGAAACCATCACATTTTATTTCACTATATATAGAGAATTCATGATAAACATTACCTTGGTCAGCCATTAGCAATGCCTTAGTCCTTAAGGGATATTTCACATGAAGACACAACTCAATACTATCTTCATAGGTTATCCATAAAATCTATGGATCACCATAAAGGAACTACACATTTTAATAATTCCCTTGTAGTCCTTATAGGTCTCATGTGAACCCATTCACTCCTTTAGCACTCCCTTGAGAAAAATAATAACATAGGACAAATTTAAAATACATGGGTCCACTCCTTATATCCCCTTTGACATCTTCAAATGATTAGAATCAACTTATCTCAATTCTACATATGCTTAAACAACTCAAAAACCAACCTGGTACACACAGTCACCATGAATAAACATATAGTCAACTTTTTAAGCATTGTTCATACTCAAGATAGATTAATCACACCTCCAAAAACCACATCGAGTATCCATATGGAGTATACAACATGTTTCAATATCTAATTCAATATGAAACATCAAAATAACATCAATAAAAGCTTTAATATCCTTCTCGGGTCACTTGTATAATAGTAAAGAAATAATCAACTTCTAGGCTTAATATCTTTGACTATACTCACTTTTAGATCTTCAAATTAGGGTCATTAGATGCAACATAGAGTTCTCTTCATATTTTCTTTTTACAACACCAATAAATTTGACTTATCTCAAAATATATGGATGAAACTTAGAGCTCTAGTTTTTCATGTGTTAAATTCAAATATTTTAACAACAATAGTCATAGTTAACCTTCAAACATAGTGCTCTAATCTTGTGAACTCTCAACTCAGATCAAACATGTTCCATTTGATCTTGATTGATATTTAACACATAGGTGCCAATGCTTAGACATTAAACTTTGGTCACATTGACCTCATCTCATGCAATCTTGAAATGTTGACTTGATATGCTCTATCAATATCTATAGATCAATCAGGTCAATAATGATCAATGCTGACCATTGATCAATTTGTATGAATGCCCACTTGCTATTAGATCATTATCATGTACCTTTACTCATTCATTAAACATCATTCACCTATCCTCATATCACTACCTCTCTACTTCTTGGATCCACATGTATTGATCTTGTTGGAGCTTTAACACTTTCAAAAATGACTATAAAAACCCTATCAATATGCTTGAGTAGCGATTTTTGCACCTCAATAACATCTTATGTGTTTTAATGTAGGATCTAAAAATTGGACTAGATGATCTCCTCACATAAGAGAATCCAACCATGTAACAAAATATTCCTATAACTCTCATTCATGTGAGATAAACCACCATTAAAATTAATTATCAAAATATTCTATCACAAAGCCAACTATGTCCATATTTGTCTGAGAGGCTGACTTTGAGTAATCATAACTTTTACCATACTTTAGAGAATGATCTCAAATTTAGTAAAACTCATCTATGCTAAAAATTAACAAACCCATATGATTAAATTATCTATACCCATTCACACATGAAATATATAACACCATCAAAATTCTCACTCAGCTCTTTTTGCCACACTGCAAAATGGGCTATGGGAAAACACAGTCAATCTGCTTGGGATCCCAAATTTGGATATGCATATCTTTTGATGTGATAAATCACATTATCTAAAAATTAGTTAAAATATACTATGTATAAAATTAAACAAAACCATATGATCATCTTCTCTTCAAACATTCACACATGTAATATATTCAATCATCAAACTACTTACTTGGCTCTTTCTAACCACAATGCAAATTTGGGTATGGGAAAATAATGAATTCTATCTTAAAAGACAACTTTTCACCCTCATATATTTGACCAATATTTGATGAATGAATTTATATTTGGCTCATAATAAATAAGGACTAATCTGATCACAAACATATGACCCACTCCCCTTTACTCCTTCACATGTGGTAATGGTGATGTCATCAAACTACCTACTTAGATTTTCTGCCACTGGACCCAAAATGTCTAGATGAAAATTATGGACAACCAAATAAATTATAATTATACACACAAGCTCTCAAAGCATATATAAAAACTTAGGGATCTCTTTGACATGATCCAATCACCATGATCATCCTTGAACATCTCTAACCATGTCAACACTGAAGATCAACCAAGCCACCTAAAAGCATACAAGAACAAGCACCTTGCACATTGTGTCATTATCACTTAGGATATCAAATATAATCATCCACTCATTAGGACACCTCCATGAAACCAACATGAAATCATCATGACAACTCTTAAACAATCTCCCCCTTTGTTATTGATGTCAACACCTATCAATATAACAATATATAGCTCACCTTCTCTCTCCTCAAAGTACTCTCACAACAAGAACCTTCTTCCCCTTTGACACAATGATAAAGTGGGCACAAACTGATATTTAGGACCTAAAAATACTATAAAATATGAAAGTACCATCTTAGAAAGATGATACAAATTCCCCCTTACTTTGAGCCTACTTCTATTTGTCTTAACAACTTCCTCTTGTTCCATGACAACACTCTCTTCAATCAAGCACTGTAAATAATGATTAAAAAACACACAAAACTATATAAATATGATTTAAATCACCAAAAAGAAATTTATAGGGACTCCACTAGATATTTCTAAGCAATTCCCCTTCTGAGCATCTTCAGATCTCCACACACCATGAATAACCACCATGCAGGATTACTAGCCTTCTTTCTCAAGACACTTCCATGACCACCAAATCTACATATACACCATAAAAAATAGAAAACATGTAATTAACCAAACTAATAACATAAATTTAGATACTCATACCTTGATCTTTTGGAGAAATTGAGTAAAAATCACTCTTCTTCAAATTAGGCATGTCTAGTCTCCTTACAGCCCTACCTAAAACGTGCAGAGCCCAAAATTTTTAGTAAACACATATTTAGGACCTAAATTTAAATTTGGATCACTCTCATATTCCCCTTTTATCACACCAATTTTAATCAAAAATATCATCCTCTACAACATACTTACTTCACAAACCTACTAGCCAATTAACCCTCTATAATGACAAACACTTGAATAATTTGAGAACCAAAAACCTTCAAATCTCTATGAATATATATTGAACCACCCATTTGACCCATTCATAATATTAAAAATCCTTAAAACTCAAATCTTAATTCAAACTACTTTTCTAGTATAGCCCAAAACTATGGAAACTCAAAATAAATAGGGTTAACAAACTTCCTTCTATTCAACTTCCACCTCTAAAACTTACTGCACACCTAGAGATACCCATCACACACTTATATACCAAAAATTAAGATTTGATACCTTTGAGAACCGATACATCCTATAACCCATTTTAGGTTTGCTTGCCCTTAAACTGAAAATAGAGAAAATTGAGAACACTCAAAAATCCTCAATTGGCACATACATACCTTCAGACCTGAAAAAAATCAGAGCACACCAGAAAGAAATGAACAGACCTTTATAAACACCAAACACTTCTTTACATTATGTCAAAATCATTCTATCACCTAAAACCACCCATTCTGACTCTATACTATAGGTCCTTCACAAACCTATCAAGCAAACTTATGAAGTTATTACTCCCCCTTAACCAATGACCTTCTAAGATCAACACATGTATATGTATAGGTTAACATTATGATATTAAGCCCACAAACTTTATTCTCCAATGAAATGACTCCCTTAAGAAACATAAACAAAGACCTCCTCTACACCACAATTCTCTACCATAGGGTGAAACTAAGAGTTTTCCATAACTCCTCATATTCCTTCTCCTCCTTGCTTGTATGATACTTATAGTTCTTCTTCTTCTCATTCTTTGGCTTAATTATGACAACTAGTTCCTTTTATATATCACTCTCCTTCTCTTATAAGATAGAATTGATAACACAGATTTATGACATACCTTTCATATGAAGAATCCACCTTGCAGTTTGGAATCTCATTACTAGATACTAACAATTGATTTTATTTGCATGAAACATGTTTAGGAATAATAAGATGTTCACTTGGATATATACACACTTTAGAACTAGCCTCAACCAGTACCTTGGTCTTCTCCTTGAGCTTGGTATATTTATTTTCAACCTGAGAAAACTTTTGATTTTCTTTTTCTATTTAGACAATTGACACATTCCCTGCTTTAGACTTACCAAAAAAAGTTATCAACAAGAACTCTTGACTTTCCTTTATTTCTAATCCTTTTTCTAAATTGGAAAACAATCCATCAAGACTCTTGGACTTAGTAGAGTTAGTCTCTTTACTATTTACTACCTCAAATATCCATACCAAAGTTTGGCTCTTCTTGTCTTCTAAAACCATCTTACCTAATTGAACCTTAAGCTTATCTTTATTTTTAGCATAGCCTTCTAAAGCTACTTTCTTATCAACCTTATGACTATAAAAATTGGGAATGATTACCTTTGGTTTCCATACCTGAGTTTGTCCTTTATTAGACCTTATAGGAGCTCTATTTCCTTGGACATACTTTGAAAACCTCTTAACACCATTTGGGCAAAATCTAGTAATATGTCCACTCTTATGACAATTGAAACAAATAACATCATTCAACATACCTCTTGACTAATCTGAGTTATGATTTCCCCAAGACCAATTAATTCTTCTTCCAAGGCTCCATGAGGATACATTCTTGACTAACTTAATTTTAAAATATTTAGCTCTATAACCATACTTATTACATGTATAACAATGAACACGAAACAAACTAGTATACCTTGAAGCATTAGGTTGTCTAATTGAATTTTTGACATTATTTTTCAAGTTTGCATTCTTATTCACTTGCTCAAGCTTCTCATGCTTCCTTTACATCTTGTCCAACTTAACTATAACAAGATCATGTTCATTTTTCAATGACTTCATTTCATCATTCATTTGATTGCACTCATCTTATTTTGCTTCCAAATTTGCATTTGTAGTACTTAATTGATACTCAAGAATATTGGACTTCTCTTCATCCCTTTTGACCTTGTTGTCCATGTATTTCAATCTATATGCATGTACTTTAATAAATTTGATCTGTTCCTGATACTTGTTTTATTATTTATTATCATCTTCTCTACTATTATGGTAAGCCTTTTTATTAAACATGATGTCCTTTTCTTTTGAACATAAACTTGTCTTAGAGTCTACTAGTTGAAACTTGTGATCATTGATAACATGTTCATCCTCTTTGGAATATTTCTTTAAAGTAAATATTTGTTCTTAAAGTTCCTTGATCACAACCTTCCACTATTGATTTTATTTCTTCAACTACTTAGCTATCTTTGTACCTATTTAGGATCACCTACAATATGTTAGGCTTCCTCCAAAGGACCCACTCTGATACCAATTATTAGAGGTATAATCACTAAGAGGGGGTGGTGGGGGGGGAATTGATGAGCCCAAATAATCCAAATTCAATTCTAATATTTAAAAATACTTAACTATTTACCATAAATATTCATTAATCATACATATCATTCATAGCAATAAGTCAGAGAGACAATGCAAGATCAATCACATAACACATGACAAATGTAGGAAAATGTCTTAGGGATTAAAACACATTGGAACCTAAAATTGGACTACTGTCCTATAATAATAAGATCCAATTTAGACCATCTACAAATGATCAAGGAACTAAAATACCTATTTAATGAGACTCCAATTCCATAAGGTGCTACCACACCTATCTAGCTAAGTTGTAAGAATAACTAGACCTTTTAGCAAGTTTCACCTTGCAAGGAGGATAAAACCACCTTAGATGTTGAGTTTCCATAACAACACCTATGAACACATCCACCTTTGAATTGATGTCTTCAACACTTGATGATGGAACTCTGAATATCAATCTCTTAATGTATCCAAAGTTACATTTTGGATCACATAACACTCTATTTTGGCCAAAGCACATTAAAAAATTGAACCAATAGATAAAGATCAATTAGGACACGTTACATGTCCCAACTAACCCCAATCTTCAACTCAACACACTCAATGCATCCTTCACAACAATAATTATATCACAATCTTCAACGGCATGATTAGATGGTCATACACATAGTCCACACACTAATTAGTCTCTTAAACCAACCACCAAGATCTCATAAACACCAATAATCCTTAACTCATTCTCAAGACATCCAAAACATCCTTTTAGATCACTCTAGGCCTCTTCACTCATGCTCAACCTACAAGAGCACTATTCTTCCATCAGAAATATACCTACAGGTCATACTCCTAGTCCTCAATTTGTTCTTCTCATCAAACCAACCATTGGGTATAGTCAACCTCTTTTATTCTTTGCTTCAATGATCACACCTCTCCAATTCATACAAGTCTAGAAACCATCACATTTTGTTTCACTATATATAGATCATTCATGATATAAATCACCTTGGTTAGCCATTAGGTATGCCTTAGTCCTTAATGAATTTTCACATGAAGACATGGCTCAATGCTATCTTCATATGTCAACCATAGAATCTATGGGTCACCTTTAAAGAACTACACATTTTAATAAGGCCCTTGTAGTCTTTATAGGTCTCATGTGAACCCATTCACTCCTTTATCACTCCCTTGAGAAAAAAAGAACATGAGACCAATTTCAAATACATGGGTCTCCTCTTTATGTCCCCTGTGACATCCTCAAATGATCATAGTCAACTTAACTCACCTATGTGTATGCTTAAATAACTCAAAAACTAACTTGGTGCACACAATCACCATGAATGAACACATGGTTAACTTATTAAGTATCATTCATACTCAAGATAGATTGATCACAACTCCAAAAACCACACAAAGCATCCTCATGGATTATACTACATGTTCTTATTTCTCTAGATTTTCACTAATTACATTCAAATAAGAAATAAACTAAGGATAAGAGGTTATGGGTTTGATGTTACCCAGATTTAGTGTGCATTGTATCCAAGCCTTGTGGGAGCTCCTCTTTGGCTGTGGAGGAAACACCTGCAGTAAGAATGAAACTTAAACAAGAAAGATGTTAGAAGAGGCTATGGTGGACTACCAAGCTACGTGCTCAGTCCTAGAAGCGTGAAGCTCCTTAAGGGATGACAGTCCACTATTTAAAGATAAAAGTATTGTAAAGGAAGAAATGATAAATGACTAAAGAAATAGAAAAGTAGATAGTGTTTACCTATTCCTTGCAGTCTGTGTATCTTAAAATGCTATAGAAGGTTGGCTGAAGGTTATGTCTAGTCTAGATGAGCTATTTGGATGGCTTTTTGGTTTGCTAGTTTAGAACATAGTCATCGACATCAGTGGGTCTACTGAGGTTGGCTAGGTAAATGTGTCGACGTCAATTGGGTTGCCGATGTCAGTCTGGCTAAAGGTGCTGATGTTGATTGATCTGTTGATGTTGGTTGGGGTCATCAGCCTTAGATGGCTTTTAGAGTATTTTTGGGATAGATAGAGGGGTTTCTCAAAGTTTAGAGGTTGGTGAAGGGTTGTGGGAAGGTGAATTAGGTATGAGGAAGGGTATAAGTAGAGGATTGGTGTGAAAAGGGGATGAGAATAAAGGGAAGGCCTTTTAGTCCCTCCATAGAAGAAGTCAGGCCTCTCAATAGTATTTAGAAATATTAATGAAAACTAACTGACAATATATTCTAAAACACTAAAATGAAAACTAGAGTACTCAGCTTTATAAGGTGAAGAACTAGAGGTGTCAGAATAGTGATTCCCATTGTGGCTAATGTAATCAGTGTTGTGAGCTAATGAAGTGAACATGGATTGCTTCAATTTAGTAGCTCGAGGTCCTCATACAATCTTTCAATCTAGTCTCTAGAATGATTTGTGTAGAGCTTCGGTAGCCAGGAGAATAATAGTCAAGTTTTGGTGCTTGAAATCTCAGAGTGTGCATCCCAATCTATGAAAAGGTGGGCTTAGCTCAATGTTAAATCTTGGCTTATATAACTAATGTCGGTGATCCCGTCAGAATCAGCATAGGACTGCCAACATTAGTTGTGGGTTGACTGACGTTGACGGAGAGAGAATAGGTAAAAGGGCTATTTTTAGCTCTTTGCCCATTTTTCCACCCACCAAGTGCCTTTTCCATTAGAAAATGGTCAAAACAAGGGCTTATGAGGCACAGGAGTTGGTTAGGGAGTTAAGATGGGGCGAGAATAGGTCATGGGTGGTTAGGGTTTAGAGGACCTCATCTTAGGCTGACTCATAGGCTAAGAAACGGTCTTAGGGTGAGGTGTCTAGGTGAGCTGTCCAAGGTGAGGTAATTAATTTAAAATAAGTAGTTTTTAAATTAATAAGGGTGCAAGTGTGGGTTAGGAGTGTTAACATTTAGAAGGGGACCAAGGGGGTTGACACAATAGTAGTGTCTACATTTGCCCCTCTTTGTCTTATGGTTTGTTTTGATGAATTGTAAGACAAAAATAGATGTAGGTTACCCCAGGTATGGGAGAATGTTTCTCTATATTTTCACTAATTACATTCAAATGAGAAAGAAACTAAGGTTAAGAGGTTATGGGTTTGATGTTACCTAAATTTAGTGTGCACCGTGTCCAAGCCTTGTGGGAGCTCCTCTTTGGCTATGGAGGAAACACTTGGAGTAAGAATGAAACTTAAACAAGAAAGATGTTAGAAGAGGCTATGGTGGACTACCAAGCTATGCGCTCAATCCTAGAAGTGTGAAGCTCCTTAAGGGATGACAATTCACTATTTAAAGATAAAATTATTATAAAGTAAGAAATGATAAATGATTAAATAAATAGAAAAGTAGATGGTGTGTACCTATTCCTTGCAATCTGTGTATCTCAAAATGTTATAGAAGGCTGGCTAAAGGTTCTTGTCTAGTCTAGATGGGATGTTTGGATGGCTTTCTAGTTTGCTAGTTTAGAACACAATCACCAACATCAGTTGGTCTATCAAGGTTAGTTGGGTAAATGGTGCCAATGTTGGTTGGTCTACAGATGTCAGTTGGGGTCATCAGCCTTAGATGGCTTTTAGAGTATTTTTAGGATAGACAGAGGGGTTTTTTGAAGTTTAGAGGTTGGTGTAGGGTTTCGATAAGGTGAATGAGGTTTGAGGAAGGGTATAGGTAGAGGATTGGTGTGAAAAGGGGGTGAGAACAAGGGGAAGGCCTTTCAGCCCCTCCATAGAAGAAGTGAAGCCTCTCGATAGTATTTAGAAATATCAATGAAAACTAATTGACAATATATTCTAAAACACTTAAATGAAAACCAGAGTTCTTAGCTTTATAAGGTGAAGAACCAAAGGTGTCAGAATAGTGATTCCTATTGTGGCTTATGTGATCGGTGTTGTGAGCTAATGAAGTGAACATGGATTGCTTTAATTTAGTAGCTCGAGGTCCTCATACAATCTTTCAATCCAATCTCTAGAATGATTTGTGCAGAGCTTCGGTAGCCAAGAGAATAATAGTCAAGTTTTGGTGCTTGAAATATCAGAGTGTGCATGCCAATCTATGAAAAGGTGGCCTTAGCTCAATGTTAGAGCTTGGCTTATGTAACCAACATTGGCGATCTTGCTAGCATTGGCATAGGATTGTCGACGCTAACTGTAGGTTGACCGATGTCAGCGAAGAAAGAATAGGTAAAAGGGCTATTTTTAGCTCTTTGCCCATTTCTCCACCCGCCAAGTGCCTTTTCCATTGGAGAATGGTCAAAACAAGGGATTATGAGGCATGAGAGTTGGTTAGGGAGTTAAGATGGGGTGAGAATAGGTCATAGGTAGTTATGGTTTGGAGGACCTTGTCTTAGGCTGACTCATAGGCTAAGAAATGGTCTTAGGGTGAGGTGTCTAGGTGAGGTGTCCAAGGTGAGGTAATTAATTTAAAATAAGTAGTTTTTAAATTAATAATTTGTGCAAGTGTGGGTTAGGAGTGTTAACATTTAGAAGGGGACCAAGGGGGGTTGACATGATATTGGTGTCTACATTTGCCCCTTTTTGTCTTATGGTTTGTTCTGATGAATTGTAAGACAAAAATAGATGTAGGTTGCCCCAGGTATGGGATGAGGTATTCCCCCTCAAAGTGGGAGTCGAGAGAAGGTAATCTGAAATCGGGTGCCGATTTGATAGGCAGTGGATGGGTAGGGTGACGTTGGAGTGTGAATGCTGCAATAGTTGAGATTATGCATATACCACTTCACTTGATAGGCAAGTCAAATTGTTGCAAGAAAGGTCAAAGAAGACTAAAATTGAAGTAACCAATCCCTAACTTATTAATGGTAGCTGATTGGGTTAAAATGATTAAAGCTATAGCTCTAATGGTTGAGGAGGATTAAAATTGAAGTAACTTATCCCTAACTTATTAGTGGTAGTTGATTGGGTTAAAATGATCAAATCTGTAGCTCCAATGGGCATCATGTTCCAAGTATCTAGGCTAGGAAGTGCTCTTGGAAAACACAAAAATGTCATAGATATTGTGGATCAACTTGGTCACGATCTGACAATAGGTGTGAGGGGCACGTATAATTTGCTAATTATTCATGAGGTAGCATATGTAATCAAAACAACCAAGATAGAGTTGTCTCAAAAGTTGTCATGGTCTGAGGAGATAGTCACGATATTTGAGGTCATTTGTTGAGTCAGGCTGAGATATAAGTGATCTCGAGTGTTGTTTGTTATGGTTAGGGAGATGTATGTGATCTCCAATGTGCCCCATGAGAAGTGTAAGCTGAATTCTACAGTACCAGGGCTCATTGTTTGGTCATGATTTTGGGCAGTTTTAGGGAGATTTATGCTTCAGAAAGTTTCCATATTGGTGATGGTATATGCTTGACATAAATTGTGTTTGGTTGATAGTTTCCATGTGTATTGTTTTCCATAGAAATGAATGTGAATGGGCTATGATAATTTATATAACACAAATTGGTATTTGCATTAAATAAATCATGATGTTATGTTAGTGGTTAGAAAATGTTTTGGTTGTATTTTATCAGAAACATGTGATGTTATTTATGATAAAATTGAGTTGAATGTTAGGTTCATAACTTTATAGTGAAAATTATGAGATGACAATATGCGAGCATATAATTCTAAGACACTACATCCTAAAATATAAACTGGCATGTGATGAAGGTGTGTAAGAAGTGAAAGGCACATTTCTCTTTCATTGACAAGGACCATAATGATAACATAGATAGGGTTTTTACAAATAAAAGCCCCATTCATGCATTACATCATTGACCATTGGTTTTTGTTACAGAAGTACCCTAATCACTTGACGTTAAGTGAGCTCAAAATCCCTTGGGTATTTTTGGGTAATAGGTGTGATTATGTGATATGTGAGGATAGTGTAACCTTTTTTTAGCAGGGATAACTTTTCCCCTTTTATAGGTGACCCTGAGAATGACTATAGGCAAGTCCATGACTTAATATTTTGTTAGTCAATTTTTTTTTGGAAGACTGATCAATGCGGGAAGTCTACTTGGGGATGTTATTTTTTTTTATGGTCATGTGAAGCTGATCAATGCAGGGAGATTCTAAGAGGGTGTTATTTTTGTAGCAAAATTTGGGCATATCCATCTTTCGAGGGAGTGGTCTATATTTTTCTTTGTATGTTTTGATTTCTTTGAATAGCTATCCTTCAAGGGAGCAGTTTATTAATTATAGAAATAATACAACTATCCTTCGAGGGAGCAGTCTACATTTATAGTTTATGACCTTTTAATATTTTGTTAGGCATCCCAATTTTATGGTTTTTTAATTTGTTAACTAAACTTTTAGTCATGGACTAGACTATAGAGGTTTAGGGGTTTCCCTTTTATTAGGACAAAGCATTAATGCTTAAAAAAGGGTTAACTAATTTTTGTAGGGAAAAAGGGTTGAAAGGAATAGGAATGAAGATGACGGGGGTTGTTCAAGGGATGAGCTCAAGTTAAACATCAATTGAATGATTACTTGGTTAATAGTAAAATGGTCACAGATGCAAGGCATTAAGGGGATCAGGTTGTGGTCAGCCTTCAAGAGAAGACAAATGATAAGTGCCTGATCCATACTTGTGCATTATTATATAAGGTCCGAGCCAATTAGGAGCAAACTTGCCTCATTTGCTTCTTTCCATATTAGTCACATGTTGGTTTTATTTAAGGATGAGATCTTCAATTTTGAAATCTCGCTCTTTCAAATTTTTTTTATAGGCAAGCTTGATGCGATCTTGGTAGATATGAAGATGATTAAGAGAGGCAAGATGATGTTCATTGAGTAACTCAAGTTGTGTTAATTGATCTTGATGAAAGTCATCATTAGAGAGCATGTCATGTAAGGAGATGTGAAGAGAAGGTATTTATACTTCAAGAGGCAAGACAACCTCAGTTCCATACACTAAGGAGAAAGGTGTAACGCCCGTAGGGGTTTGGATGCTAGTGCGGTAGGCCCACAAAGCGAAGGGAATGTGAGTGTGCCAATCCCTTCCAGTGTCATTGACCACCTTCATTATGATTTTAGTTAGGATTTTGTTAGAAGCTTCTACTTGTCCATTTTCTTATCAATAGTAAGGTGAGGAGAAGCTAAGTTTGATGCCAAAAGCATTGCAAAGCTTTTGGACAGTTTTGTTTTTGAAAGATTTGCTGTTATCGGTGATTATCTTGTGAGGTACACCAAAATGATAGATGATGTGGTGGTTAATGAAGTCGATGATTTTGTCGACTTTAGTGGAGATGAGGGGAATAGCTTCCACCCATTTAGTGAAATATTCAGTCACTGTGATAATAGACTGATGTCAGAGAGATGAATGAGGGTTAATCTCACCAATTAGATCTAAGCCCCATTGTGAAAAGGGCCAAAAATCCTTATCGATTTGTAAATCATGGCTAGGGACATGAAGTAGGTTAGCATGTTACTGGCATTTGATATAGTGCCAAACATAGTCACTATAGTCTTGGTTAAGAGTGGGCCAATAATAGCCCAGGCAGAGGCTGCACTTTGCAACCAAGTTACAACTAAAATGTCCTCCACAAATTCCATCATGGACTTGTTTGATGGCATGAGATGTCTCAGTGGTGGTTAGGCATTAGAGAAGGAGGTCGTCAAAACCTCATTTGTAGAGAAGACCCCCTAGCATGGTGTATCGAGTAGTACTCTTGATAAAAATCCTACCATCCATTGCTAGAGAGGTAAGGAAGAATGATAGAATAAGTCAAGTAGTCAAAAAGTTGTTTATACCAAACATCATGTGGACTAGAGTTGATATTGCCAACAAAGTTGATGTCAATTGAGATATATGAGGGCAATGCCAAATGGTGTACTATGACATAGATTCTCAAGGAAGCAGATGAAGATGGGATGTGTGAGGTGAGAGAGGACATTGTGTTGGTAAACTTATTCATAGAGTGAGGAATAGTTTGTAAGAGATAACTCTCGAAAGACCCTAACAATGTGTCAACATAGTGTTTATATCATTGTAAAACTTCATTTTTACAAAGATATGAACCATTAATCTGATTAACGACTAGTTAAAAGTCACCAAAGATATTGATTGTCTTAATTCCCAAGAAAATGGTAGTTTGAAGCCCCAAAATTAAGGCTTCATTCTCAGTCATGTTATTGGTACATTCAAAGTAGAGTTTGAAGGATAGAGACATGTGCTCCCCCTCATGAGGGATGAGAATGACCCCTGCACCCCCACCAAGTTGACATTTAGATCCATTGGAGTACATTATCATTTGATAGGGGATGTCATCGGTGGATAGCATGGCTATAGACTCATCAGGAAATTTGTAGTTAGAGGGTTAGTTATCAGGTAAAGGGGCATTTGCTAGTTGGTCAGCAATCATTTGCCCCTTTATAGACTTTTATTGAATGAATTCTAAATTGAACTCAGCAATAAGCATGAGCCAACAAGCCATACGTTGGTTTTGGTATGGCTTGGAATGCATGTATTTGAGAGGGTCAGTGTGGCTGATGATGTAAGTCTTGTGGTTGAGGAGATAGTGGCAGAGTTTGGAGGTGGTAAAGACTAATGCCAAGCAAAGTTTTTTGATATGAGTATACCAAGTTTCATAGTCAATGAGTGTTTGGCTTATATAATAAACCACCTACTCATGATGTTGTTCATCTTGATGCACGATCATGGCACCTAAGGAATGATCTATTGCCAAAATGTAAAGATAGAAGGGTCAGTCATCTTTAGGTGGAATAAGGACTAGTGGAGAGATAAGATAACATTTAAGAGCCTCAAAAGCCTCTTGGCAATCCTTATTACAATTAAAGGAGATGTCCTTCTTGAGGAGGTGATGGAAGGGTTGGCATCGGTCAGATAGTTATGAGATGAAGTGACAAATAGATTGAAGCTTCCCTTGTAGGCTATGAAGTTGTTTTAGATTAGTTGGTGGGGGCATCTCAAGTATGGCTCAAATCTTAGCTGGATCTACCTCCATGCCACAGAGAGAAATGATGAAACCCAAAAGCTTCCCTGAGAGAACCCTAAAGATGAATTTCTTGGGGTTGAGTCAAATGTTATACTGTAGTAGGTGAGTGAATATTGTTTTGAGAATGGTTAGGTGGTCATGGTGAAGTTTGGATTTCCCCAGCAGGTCATCGACATAGTCCTCCATGATTTTATGGAGGAGATCATGAAAGATATAAGTCATGGCACATTGATATATAGCACCTATGTTTTTGAGGCCAAAAGGCATGACCCTATAGTAGAATGTCCCCCATGGGGTGATGAAGGTGGTTTTATGTTGATCTTCTGGAGCAATCAAGATTTGGTTATATCCTAAAAACCTGTCCATGAGGGATAGAATCTCATGACCAGATGTAAGATCAACAAGTTAGTCAATGTTTAGAAAAGGAAAGTCATCCTTTGGGTAAGCTAGGTTGAGGTCATGATAGTTAGTACAAATTTGATTTCCCCTATTGCTTATGTGATAGGGACAATGTTTGACACCCATTACGGATAATCAATGGGTTGGATAAATGAGATGGAGAGAAGACATTGAAGCTCCTCTTTGACAAGGAGTGTGATGCAAGGATGCATCCTACAAAGCTTTTTCTTGATAGGCTTAGCTTTGTGGTTCATGACGATGTTGTGGATGACAATGTCGGGGTCAATATCGGGCATATCGCTATAGGACCAAGCAAAGGCTTTCCTATGATCTGTAAGGAATGTGGTATAGTCAATTTGTTCATGGGCATCTAAAGATTAACCAATATTTAAAATGTGAGGAACATCAAAATATGGGAGATTAATGTCAATAGCTGATTCATTTAACATAACTTGTGTTTTTGAAGGAAGTGATCATTATATGAAGGAGTCATTTGCACCCATGTAGGTGAGTATGGCATCATCGTCCATGCATTGGATAGTGTTAATGCTAGAAGATTCATCATCTATCATGTCTAGATAAATGAGAGGAAGAGACCTTGATGCCTCACCTAGTTGATAGGTCAGGGGTTCCAAGTGAATAGCATTTATGAAAAAAAAACTAAGAGGGATGGAGACCACTGACTCCATAGGTGAGGGTGGGGGAATAGGCGAGGTTGGATGAGATGCTCTATGATAGTTTCATGGTAAGGGATCTTAGAGGGTTTTTTAGTTTTTTTGAAACCCATGCCATGTCATTTCTTGGAATTTTTGATTGCCTTGTCATTTGGAGGCTCAATGGGCTTGTGGTGACCTTGTTCATAATGCCTAAAGCCAAAACCCTTCCATGCACACCTATGAAGATAGGTGTGAGCAAAGCTAGGGTTTTCAAGGAAGGAGAAATTACAAGTGAATAGTTGGGGTGATGAGAGAGGATTTCCAACAATAGGAGTCTGATCTAGTCCTCCATAGGTGAGATTAGTTTGGAGATCAAGAGGACCATATGGGATGACCATTCTAATGTGATGGTCATAGTTAGGTGGTGATGAAGTTTTCCATATTCCTGAAGAGTTTGGAACATGTCAAGGGTAAGAAAATGATACTTCCCAAGTGAAAGGCGATAAAAGGTATCTTTCATAAGATCTTTTGTGGTCACTTGAGGAGTAGGCATAGGTGTGACCAGTGTCTGTGAGCTTGTCGAGGCTTTTGTGAGTGGAGGTGGTGTTTGGGTGGATGTTTTCAAAGGGATGAGAACATCATTAGGTCAGTAGGTCATGTTGCATGTTCTAAATGGGGAAGGGTCATCATGAATGACATGAACCTACCCCTCATGTTCAAACTTGGCACAACGATGCAATGTGGAAGGGACACAAGTCATGGAATGTATCTAAGGTAATCCCAACAACATGTTATATTGGAACTCCCCCTCAATGATATAGAAGATTTATAGAATTGTATGTGGGCCAACACAAACATGAAAGACCACAGTGGCAATGGTAGTGGTGGTGGCATCATTGAAAGAATGAAGAAATGTGTTAGTTTTTGACATACAGTTCTTTGGAAGGGCTAGTTGATCATATGTGTAGGTAGAAATGATGTTGATACTAGCACCTCCATCAATCATAACCCACTTAACATGAGTTTAATCAATGTAAGCCATGATAAAGAGGGTAGGATCCTGATCTTTCAGGTTGTAGGCAGGAATCTCATAATCACTAAAGGTGATGGAGACAACAGTGGGTAATGATTTGACTAAAGCATCCAGTGGTTGGGGGTCTTCAGGTTGGACCTCCACTGCCTGTAAAGCTTTGATCAAGGCTTGGTGATGTTGTGGAGAGCTTTGTATTAGGTCATACAAAGACATCTTCATAGGGTTTTGGTGAAGTTGTTTCACCATGGAGTCGTGAATTGCCCCTGAAGATGTTGGTTGAGATGTGCCCAAGATAGAAATCTTGGTCTTTGGTGGTGGAGAGGGCTTGGTGAATGGATATGTCCAAGGGGTAGAAAATTGATATTTTCCTTTATCCTTTAGGGTTGGGACTTGGTGTCCACATTAATAGTGTTGATTTCAAATAAAGGGGGAGAAGGTGGTAGAGGGACCATAATCTCACATTGGGATCCCGATTCAAGTGAGGAGGTTTGGGAGGCATGGGATGGTGTCGGTAATTTCAAAAAGGTGGTCAAGAAAATCCTCAATGAGAAGGGTGTCATTTTATAGGTGTTGGTGAATGACAACCTGAAGAGCATAGCAACTCTTAGTATCATACCCAGGTGTGTGATGATACAAGCAAATTTGAGTGTCATCAAACCAAGATGGTTTTGATTCGAGAGGTCAATATGGCTTAATGGGAAGGAGAACGATGCTAAAAGACTACAACAATTAGCATAATAGTGAAGGATAGGAACCCACTAATGGGTCTACGCTCATTATTGCAGTAGGGGTTGACAACTTCTATTTAGGAGTTATAAGGGGAGTTTTTCATACCACCTTTATGGTTGGTGGTGTGGCCACACATGTAGATGGAACTTTCTTGAGGAGAGGTGTATAATTTCTTGGAGGAAATATGTTTTTGACTGGTAGAGGGAGTAATGGAGGTAGTTTGTCTTTGTGAGGTGTTGGAATAGGGAGCAATCCTAGTAAAGTGGAAGGATGTGGACCTAAGATAGAGGGCAATGGTGAAGGTGGGGGAGGAGTAGACCGACGTGGTTTAGCATCCTCCTTTAGTATGGTATACGGACCACTACTATGTGTGGTGAGGTTCAAATCTAACTTCACTTGTGGGTGAGTTAGGTTTGATATAGGGCAAACACTGAGAGATCTAATCTATTTCAGCATGGTGGATGCCTGTGAGGGTTTAGATTTAGACATGGAAGGTTGAGATTTTGATGATTTAGAAGTGGAAACCTAATCCTCATCAAAGACTTTTTGGTAAATCATTGTAGAATGGTTGGCAGTATAAGGCAAAGTGGGATGTGTAGGATAAGGAGCTCTAAGTTGCTCCCATAATGCCTCATACTCTAGGTTCCTAGAATGGAAGAATCCTACATTTTCTACAAATTGAGAGAAGGGTTTAGATGACACTGCATGAGGCCTTATAGTTGGTCCTTCAAAGGATTTGGGTGATTGCAAGAGCAAAAACATGTTGGATGCAGTGATCTCAGGCCAAAGGTGAGAGAGAACCATCACTAGATCTTCCTCAGTCGAAGTGGGTGAGGTGGTGAGTTCTTCTCTCAGTAGAGAAGGGATTAGAGAATTTGGCTCTTCAAGTGGATAGAGCACAAGGATGATCATGCCTTCCACATGTGGTCTAGGAGCATGGAAAGTATGATCTTCCAATGGTAATAAGAAGGATAAGGGTGGGGCCACTGGTATTGGTACCATCAAAGCATCCTCTAATATGGGAGAGGTGAAAGTAGACTCTCCTATGTGTGAAAGGGGGGTAGATGGAGGACTGTCCTCCATCGGTGGAGGAAAAATAGGAGAGGAAGGATCCTCTAAAGGGCAAAGTAGAGGGATGATGGCCCCTTCTACATGAGGGCATGGGGTATGAATGGTAAATTCTTCCAATGGTAGAAGAAGAGGGAAGGTGGGGGCAAGAGGAATAGATAATATGGGATCCTCACGAGGTAGAAGAATGGGTAAAGGAGGTTCTTGATGTCATGGTGGTGATATAGGTGAAATGGGTTCATCCACGTGAGGAAGAGGGTGAGGCAAAGGGAGCTCTTCATTACGTGGGGGTGGTATGGGCAAAATAAGATCTTCTACCTGTGGTGGAGAAATGGGTTGACTAACCTCTTCAAATTATGGAAGAGGTTAGATAGGAATGAAAGGAAAGACTATGTTGACCATGTGTATGTTGCATTCTTGAGGGTCATCGACCATGGTCTGAACATTGTTCTGACTTGGGGGATGGTTAGGAAATAGTTGCCTAAAGACATCCATGTTTTGGTTAGCTAGCACATTAGGGTTATCCAAAACAAGGTCCCCTTTGTCTAACATGTCTTGAACAATGTTTTATAGGGTTTTGCAATGATCTGTGTCATGACCCTTGACACGATGATAGTTACAAAATTCAGTTTCCCTATACCATGCAGGGATGGCTTGTGAGGGGTCAAATTAGATAAGTGGTTGGATTTGAGGGAGGTTGAGGACTCCCTACTTCACTAATTTATCTAATATGAGAGCATATGATTCTCTTATTTGAGTGTATCATCGCTGTTCATACCATTGTTAGAATTGTCTAGTGATGTTTTGTGAAGTGGAGGGCTCAAATTGGTTGGTTGTGGTAGAAGATGGTGACCTAAAGACCATAGCATTCATAGATCCCTTGGAATTGGGGTGGGAAGAAGAAGGTTTGGAAGAAAAAGGGTCATTGGGTTTTGTGTTGGTATTTTTTTATGCAATTTGACCTTGTCTTCTTCGATTGCATAGAGTTCAAGCTTTTAAGCCATAGTGAAAGCTTCATCAAATGTGAAAAAAGTTTGAACCCACAAAGTGGACAAGATGTGCTTAGCACATGCTCTTGAAAAGAGCTCAATGAGCTCAAGTTGAGGTAGTGAGAAGGAGAGTTGGTTGATCAAACCTCTCCAATGGGCGATGAAGTCTGCTATTGACTCATCCTCAAATTGTCTAATGGAATAAAGGTCTGTGATGGAGACCTTCTTGGTAATATTGATTGAGAAATGATCAAGGAATAGCTGAGTGAGTTGAATGAAGGTGAATAGAGAATGACTGGTAATGGAGCTATACCAGTCAAGGGTAGTGTTAGAAAGTGACATAGGGAATGTGTGAATCAATAATGCATCATCGTGCCCTATGAGGTAACAAGCGTGTCTAAATGCTCACATATGTTATTGTGGGTCCTCTTTACTCTAAAAGTGAGTAAATTTTGGGAGTTCCCACTAGCTAGGGTATGATCAAATAGGAACTAAAGGGTGGATAGGTTTGTTGCAGATTTGTTCATATGAAAGAACACTCCTCAAACCTAAAATAGATGTCTCAAGGTTGGACATCTTATCCATCAGCATCTTAATTAGATCAGTAGATGGATTAGCATGAGGGCACCCCCTAAGTTATAGGATACATGAAAGGCATTAGAAGGGGTGTATGATGTACTTGGTTGCATTTTTGTAGGTGCAACATACTGATATTTCATCATAGGGGCTGATGTCAAGGCCAAGGGGGCTTGTGCCACGAAGTTAGAGGGCACAACTTGACTAGATGTTGCCAAGGGTGGTTTAATGGTGGTGACACTAGTTAAAGGATAAGTGGTCACTCTCATGTTTATAGGCATAAGAGTGGATGGGATCGAGGCAATCAATTTCTAGAAAGGTGTTGAACTTGGTTGATTTGTTTGCATTTGAGGGGGTACGAAAACCCCAATGGAGGTAGGGCAAGAAAGGATAGAAGGGGAGACCAAATCTTGAACATTGGCCATGGTTGGGTTACTGGTTGAGGTAGTGGCCTGAGTGACCATAGGTTGGGTAGCAGATATTGTTGATATCATTGCCACTTTAACCAAAGAAGTTGGCATCCCATAAATAGGGTTACCTGAAGGATCTCACGTTTGGCTTCTAGTAAGATAATGTTGGAGAGCCTTGATGTTATGGTAAAGGAATCTCTCAAAATCTTGATCCCCTTTGGGAATAATTGGAGGTTGATCAGGGGTAGGTTGGATAGGAGTATGCTCGGTGTCTGAAGTATACTCCATTAGATGACTTGGCACGAAGGGTGAAGGTGGGAGTGGCTATTGACTCATGTGGTCAACAAGGAATTTGGCTTGACTACGTGTCAGGACCATCCAAGGTGAAAGGGGTTCAGGTTCCAAAAACTATGTGTTTTAGTTTTAGAAAACTAGAATTTGAGTTAAACAGCAAGAAATTTGGGTTTTAAGCTTATTATTTGGATTTTTTTTAATTTATTTATTAACAATGATCGATGTCAGTTGTTTAACCAATATCAGTTAGAAAATATTGCCAATGCTGGTCAGTTAACCAATGTCAGTGATGTTTTGTTTTCTGACATTGGTGGACAAACCAATGTCAATTTTTGTGTAATTCTAGAAACATAGAAGTTGATAGTTTTTTGAAGAAGATATTCTGAGTTGTTTTGGACTTTAGAATGGTACAACCTTACTAGCTCAAACACTTAGATAAAACTAGCAGAATAGATGATTAGGTAAGAAACCTTTAAAATGTTAGATTCCTAGGAATGAGTTTTAAAGTCGTGGTGGCTTATGCCTTAAGAGAATGTGTTGGGAGTTGGGCTTGTAGAATAGTTCTTAGAGAGGAAGTCTATGGCTAGTTTCAAGTTGTGTTATGGTGCTCAAAGATATCTGTGTTAGGGTTAGTATGTGGCCTGATGTTGGGGCTTTCTCCCCTCACTTCATGAATCTAGAGCCGAGTTGGGCCACTTAGCTAGAATATACTTTCCCTATAGTTTATACTCTGCCAGAGAACATAGTGGGTCCTCCTCTTGGTGGTGAAATCCAAGTAGGATTGCCGAGTGGGGTAAGGTATCCACCAGGTGATGAAATCCTAGATGGGCCTTATCTTAAGTAAGTTTATGTGTTTGATTTGAAATGATTATGGTTTAGTTGTGTCACATTCGTGCACTATGATTCATTCATAATGCTTTAATTACTAAGTGGGCTAAGTGTGCATCCAAGTAAGAATGAAATACAGTAGTTTTTAACCCAAATCAAAATATGTTATTCAAATGAAAACAAATGGAGAAGAGGTAAAGAGTATGATTTTTTCACTACTCTATGATGCATGCAATAAGTAATAAGAAGAAAAAGAGATGTTCTTTTTAACCTCTGCTAATGATTTCCTTTTGAAACAAAAATATAGAAAAGGTAAAAAAAAGGAGAAAGAATTAATTAACTTTATGTAAAAAAATAGAAAGTAAGAGAAGCTAAGTTTTTTATTTCTCAAGAAATAATTGCAAAGAAGAGGGGATGTAAGAAGTGAATATTTTTCTAATGCATCTACATGAAAATTTGATTTTTAAAAGAAGAAGAATGAACCCAAGGAAAACTCCAAGGGTCCCTCCGAGCATGCCAAAATGTTTCTCTAGATTTTCACTAATTACATTCAAATGAGAAAGAAACTAAGGTTAAGAGGTTATGGGTTTGATGTTACCCAAATTTAGTGTGCACCATATCCAAGCCTTGTGGGAGCTCCTCTTTGGCTATGGAGGAAACACCTATAGTAAGAATGAAACTTAAATAAGAAAGATGTTAGAAGAGGCTATGGTGGACTGCCAAGCTACGTGCTTGGTCCCAGAAGTGTGAAGCTCCTTAAGGGATGACAGTCCACTATTTAAAGATAAAAGTATTGTAAAGGAAGAAATGATAAATGACTAAAGAAATAGAAAAGTAAATGGTGTGTACCTATTCCTTGTAGTATTTGTATCTTAGAATGCTATAGAAGGTTGGCTGAAGGTTTTGTCTTGTCTAAATGAGCTATTTGGATGGCTTTCTAGTTTGCTGGTTTAGAACACAGTCACCGACGTCAGTTGGTCTACCAAGGTCAATCAGGTAAATGGTGTCGATGTTAGTTGGTCTACCAATGTCGGTTGGGGTCATCAGCCTTAGATAACTTTTAGAGTATTTTTGGGATAGACAGAGGGGTTTTTATAAGTTTAGAGGTTGGTGCAAGGTTGCGAGAAGGTGAATGAGGTCTGAGTAAGGGTATAGGTAGAGGATTGGTGTGAAAAGGGGGTGAGAACAAGGGGAAGGCCTTTTAGCCCCTCCACAAAAGAAGCTAGGCCTCTCGATAGTATTTAGAAATATCAATGAAAACTAATTGACAATATATTCTAAAACACTGAAATGAAAACTAGAGTGCTTAGCTTTATAAGGTGAAGAACCAAAGGTGTCAAAATAGTGATTCCTATTGTGGCTGATGTGATTGGTGTTGTGAGCCAATGAAGTGAATATGGATTGTTTCAATTTAGTATCTCGAGGTCCTCGTATAATCTTTCAATCCAGTCTCTAGAATGATTTGTGTAGAGCTTCGATAGCTAGGAGAACAATAGTCAAGTTCTGGTGCTTGAAATCTCAGAGTGTACATGCCAATCTGTGAAAAGGTGGCCTTAGCTCAATGTTAGAGCTTGGCTTATGTAACTGATGTTGGCGATCTCACCGGCATCAGTGTAGGATTATCGATGTCAGTTGTGAGTTGACCAACATCGATAGAGAGAGAATAGGTAAAAGGGCTATTTTTAGCTCTTTGCCCTTTTCTCCACCCACCAAGTGCCTTTTCCATTGGAAAATGGTCAAAACAAGGGCTTATGAGGCATGAGAGCTGGTTAGGGAGTTAAGATGGGGTGAGAATAGGTCATGGGTAGTTAGGGTTTGGAGGACCTAGTCTTAGGCTAACTCATAGGCTAATAAGAGGTCTTAGGGTGAGGTGTCTAGGTGAGGTGTCCAAGGAGAGGTAATTAATTTAAAATAAGTAGTTTTTAAATTAATAAGGTGTGCAAGTGTGGGTTAGGAGTGTTAACATTTAGAAGGGGACCAAGGGGGGTTGACACGATATTGGTGTCTACAGTTCCAATAGTTAATTAATCATGAGACATCAATAAAAACTTGAATATCCTTCTCAGGTCACTTGAAGAATAAACACATAGTCAAATTCTAGGCTTAATATCTTTCATTTTACTCACTTCCATATCTTTAAATTACATTCATTAGATGTGCCATAGATTCCTTTTCATCTTTTTTTTACAACACTAGTAGATCTGACATCTATAAAAATATATGGATGAAATAGAGAGCTATGGTTTTTCCTATGTTAAATTCAAATATTTGAATAATAATGGTCATAGTTAACCTTTGAACATAATGCTTGAATCACATGAACTCTTAGCTCAGATCAAACATAATCCATTTGATCTTTATCGATATTTCATGCATAGGCACCAATACTTAGATGTTAAACTTTAGTCATGTTGACCTCATCTTGTGTAATTTTAAAATGCTTACTCGATATGGTCCATTGTTATCTATGGATAAATAAAGTCAATAATGATCAATGCTCACTGTTGATCAATTTGTACGAATGTTTTCTTGTCATTAGATCATTATCTTGTACATTTTATCAATCATTAAAAAACATGCACCTATCCTCATCTCACTACCTCCCAATTTCTTGGATCCATTTTCACCATTAATCTTGCTTAAGATTTAACACTTTAAAATATGACCAATTATGGGAACCCTATCAATATGCATGAGTAGCCATTTTTACACCTCAAAAACTTCTTTTTTGCTTCCATGCAGGATCTTAAAATTGGACCAGATGATCTCCTCACATAGGAGAATCCAACCATGTAACAAATAGATCCTACAACTCTCACACATGTAAGATATAATGCTATTGAAATGGCTTCTCAAAATCTTCTATCACAGAGCCAAATAAGTCCAAATCTCCTTGAGAGGCCAACTTTGAGCAATAATAAATTTTTCTTTGCTTTAGTGCATGATCTCAAATTTAACATAAATCATCTATGATAAAAACTAAATAAACCCATATGATCAGATTTTCTTTACCACTTCACACATGTAAGATATAACACCATCAAAATTCTCACTCAACTCTTTCTACCACACTACAAAATTGGCTAAGTATGGGAAAACATAGTCAATCTTCCTAAGAGCCCAACTTTACATATGCATATCTTTTGATGCACTATATTGCATGATATAAAAATTAGTGCAAATATACTAGGTCCAAACTAAATAAACCCATATGATCAAATTCTCTTGAAACACCTACATGCATGAGATAATTAATAATCAAACTGATTACTTGGCTCTTTTTGGCCATAATGCAAATTTGGCTAAGTATGGGGAAACAATGAATTCTATCTTAGAAGCCGAATTTTCAACCTCATATATTTGACTTCACTTTGATGCATGACTTGAGATTTGACACATAATAACTAAGTATTAATGTGATCATAACCATATGACCTACTCCCCTTGACTCCTTTACATGTGGCAATGGTGATGTCATTAAACTACCTACTCAAATTTTCTACCATTGGACCCAAAGTGTCTAGATAAAAAATATGGACAACTTAAGGACCTCTTGCATGTGCTCTAATCACCATGATCATCCCTGAACATTATCTAACCATGTTAACACTAAAGATCAACCAAGCCACCTAAAATCATACAAGAACAAACACCTTTCACACTTTATCCTTATCACTTAGGATATCAAAGCTCTTCATCTATTCACAAGACACCTCCATGACACCATAATGACATCATCATAACCCTGGAAAACAATCCATCAAGACTCTTGAACTCAATAGAGTTAGTCTCTTTAGTCTTTACTAACTTAGGTATCCATACTAAATTTTGATTCTTCTTATCTTCTACCACCATCTCACCTAGTTGATCCTTGAGCTTATCCTAATTTATAAAATAGCCTTTTATAAAAAAATTATTATCAACCTTATGACTAGAAAAATTGGTAATGATTACCTTTGGTTTCCATACCTGAGTTTGTCCTTTCTCAAACATTCTAGGAGCTCTATATTCTTTGACATACTTTGAAGACGTCTTAACACCATTTGGGCATACTATAACAACATGTCCACTCTTATGACAATTAAAAAAATAACATCATTCAACATACCTCTTGACTAATCTGAGTTATGATTTATCCAATACCAATTGCTTCTTCTTCCAAGGCTCTATGAAGATACATTCTTGACTGACTTCCTTTTATAGTCCTTAGCTCTATGACCATACTTATTACATGTATAATAATGACCATTAAATAAACTAGCATACCTTACAAAATTAGGTTGTCTAATTGACCTTCTAACATTACTCTTCAAGTTTGCATTCTTCTTCACTTGCTTAAGCTTCTCATGCTTGCTTTCACTCTTGTCCAACTTGAATTTACCAAGCTCATGCTCACTTTTCAATAACTTCATTTCATCTTTTAGCTGATTATACTCTTTTTATTTTGTTTTTAGATTTGAATTTGTAGTCCTTAACTTATCCTTAAGAATATTGATCTTCTCTTCATACCTTTTGACCTTGTTGCCTATCTTTCAATCTATATGACTATTTTTCAATAGACTTGATCTATTCTTGATAATTTTTTCTTCTTTGCTATCATCTTCTCTATTTTTATGGCAAGCTTCTTTATCAAACATGATTTCCTCTTCTTTTGAACATAAAATTATCTTGGAGTCTACTAGCTAAATCTTGATATCACTGATAACATTCTCATCCTCTTTGGCATCTTTCTTCAAAGTACATATACATTCTTCAAGTGCCTTGATCATAGCCTTCCACTATTGATTTTCTTTCTTCAACTACTTATCCATATTTTTACCTACTTAGGATCACTTTCAAGCTATTAGGATTCCTCCAAAGGACCCAATCTAATACCAATTATTAGAGTTACAATTACTAGGAGGGGGGAAGGTGAATTAGTGATCCCAAATAATCCAACTTTAATTTTAATATTTACAAATACTTAATAACTTACCACAAACATTCATGAAACATACATATCATTCATATAAATAATCAAGAGAGTTAATACAAGTTCAATCACATAACACATGATAAATGTGGGAAACCCTCTTGGGGAATAAAACCCACAGGGACTTGTAATTAGACTACTATCCTATAATAAAAAGATCTAATTTGGACCATATACAAATGATCAAGGAACTAAAATCCCTATTTAATGAGACTCCAATCCCATAAGGTTTTATCACACCTATCCAGCTGAGCTACTATAAAAACTAAACCTTTTAGCAAGTTTCACATTTTAAGGAGGCTATAACCACCTTAGATGCTCAGCTACCACAACAAAACTTATGAACACATACATCTTTAAATTTATGTCTTAAACACCTAATGATGGAACTCTAATTATCAATGTCTCAACATATCTAAAGACACTTTTTAGATCACACAACACTCCTTATTGGCTAAAACACATTACATACTTGAACTAACACATAAAGATCAATTAGAACACATTACGTGTCCCAACTAACCCCACTCTTAAACTCTACACACTTAATGCATATTTCATAGAAAAAACTCTATCACAGTCTTCAACAATATGATTAGATGGTCATACATATAGTCCACACATTGATCAGTCTTTCAAACTAGCCAATAAGCTCTCATAGACACTAATAATCCTTTGTTCATTCTTAATACATCCAAAACATCCTTTTAGATCACTCTAAGCCTCTTTGCTCATGCTCAACCTACAAGATCACTATTCAACCATCATAAACATGACCTACAAGTCATACTCTTAGTCCTCAATTTACTCTTATCATCAACCCAACCATTGAGAACACTCAACCTTTTATCTTCTTTACTTCAATGTTCACACCTCTCCAAGTCATATAAGTCTAGAAATCATCACATTTTATTTCACTACATATAAAGCATTCATGATAAACATCACCTTGGTTGGTCATTAGGCAGACATTAGTACCTAAGTCATCTTTCACATGAAAATATATCTCAATACTATCTTCATAGTTTGGCCATAACATCTATGGGTCACCGTTAATGAACTACACTTTTTAATAAGGCCCTTATAGTCCTTATAGGTCTCATGTGAACCCATTCACTCCTTTATCACTCACTTGAGGAAAAAATAACACAAGACCACTTTTAAATACACGGGTCCACTCTTTATGTCCCCTTCAACATCCTCAAATGATCAAAATCAAATTAACTCACCTTTGTGTATGCTTAAATAACTCAAACACTAAACTGGTACACACAGTCACCATTAACAAACACATAGTGAACTTATTAAGTATTATTCATACTCAAGATAGATTGATCACACCTCCATAAAATACATAGAGCATCCTCATGGACTTTACAACATATTATAATAGCTAATTCATCATGAAACATTGAAACAACATGAATACAAGCTCAAATATCCTTCTTGAGTCACTTTCATAATAATAAAAAACATATAGTTAAATTTTAGGCTTAATATATTTGATTGTACTCATTTAAAAATCTTTAAATTAGGTTCATTAGATGCATCATAGAGTCCTCTTCATCTTTAATTTTTATAACACCAGTAAATTTAACGTCTATCAAAAGATATGAATGAAACTTAGATCTCTATTTCTTCCTATGTTAAATTAAAATATTTTAATAACAATAGTCATAGTTAACCTTCAAACACAATGCTCTAATCTCATGAACTATCAGCTTAGATCAAACATGCTCCGTTTGATCTTGATCAATATTTAACACATAGGTGTCAATGCTTAGACATTAAAATTTAGTCATGTTGACCTTATATCATACAATATTAAAATGTTGACTCAATACACTCCATCAATATCTATGAATCAATTAGGTCACTAATGATTAATGCTCACCATTGATCAATCTGTATGAATGCCCAATTATCATTAGATCATTATCCTATAATTTTACTTAGTCATTAAAAATCATGTACCTATCCTCATCTCACTACCTCCTAAATTATTGGAGCCACACGAACCATTTATCTTTCTTGAGATTTAACACTTAAAAAAATGACTATGGTAACCCTATCAATATTCTTGTGTAACCACTTTTGTACCTCAATAACTTATTTTGTGCTTCAATGAAGGATCTTAAAATTAGACCAGATTATCTTCTCACATTGGAGAATATAACCATGTAACAAATAGCTCTTGGAACTATCACATGTGAAATATAAAAACCATTAAAATGGATTCTCAAAATATTCTATCATAGAGCCAATTGTGTCAAAATCTACTTGAGAGGCCAACTTTGATTAATCATAACTTTTGTCATGCTTTAGTGCATGATCTCAAATTTAGAAAAAATCATATATGATAAAAAATAAATAAATCCATATGATCATATTATTTTTACCCCTTCACATGTGAAATATATAACACCATCAAAAATCTCACTCAGCGCTTTCTACCACACTACAAAATCGGCTAAGTATGGGAAAACATAGTCAATTTGCCTGGAAGCCCAACTTTGCATATGCATATCTTTTGATGTGATACTTTGCATGATATAAAAATTAGAAAAATAAACCAGGTCCAAAATTAAACAAACCCATGTGATCAAATTCTATTGAAACATCCACACATGTGAGATATTCAATCATGAAACTGCTTGCTTAGCTTTTTCTAGCCATAATGCAAATTTGAATAAGTATGGGAAAATAGTGAATTATATCTTAAAATCCAATTTTCACCCTCATATCTTTAATATTTATTCAATACATGACTTCTTATTTGTTTCATAATAACTAGGGACTAATTTGATCATAACCATATGACTCACTCCCCTTGATTCCTTCACATGTGGCAATGGTGACATCATCAAACTACCTACTCAAATTTTCTACCACTAGACCCAAAGTGTCTAGATGAAAACTATGGATAACCAAATAAATTATACTTGTACACATAAGATATAAAAGTGTAGATAACAACTTAGGGACCTCTTTCACATGCTCCAATCACCATGATCATCCCTAAACATCTCTAACCATGTCAACACTGAAGATCAACCAAGCCACCTATAAGCATACAAGAACAAGTACCTTGCACACTTTATCATTATCAATTAGGATATCAAAGATCTTCATCCACTCACTAGGACACCTCTATGAAACCAACATGACATCATCATAATAACTCTCTAATAAAATTTGCATTGTTGATCTCTTTGGGAGTCTCTTAGTCTTGACTTTCAACATTGGCCTTTGATCTTTGATCTAAGCTTCCAATATTATGACACTTGGTAGCCCCATATGCCTTATATATACCCTAATATTAGTCTCTATTTAGTTAGTGATCCTACTTTATGTGGCAAACTTGTATACAATATGGGATTATTGACTTATTAGATCAATTTTCACGATTTATCTCCATATGTATGGTTGAATGTGGACTATCGATATTTGATTTGCATGGTCAAATATGCACCATTGATCTACTAAACATATGATCAAATTTGGGTCATTAATATTCTACCAATTCACCATTGTGACACATGTTACCATTGCATTCAATTTTAGTGTCCTTTGACATATTAACTTCATGTTCATTGTTAGATGTCCATATACATGATTGAATGCACACCATAGATCCATATTGACTTATTGACCCTAGTCTTCAATGTGAATTATCAATAAAAATTTTTACATAATAATATACACCATCGATGTTGATTTATGGGACTTTGACTTATTGACTTCAGGTGATCACCCATGTGTTGTTTATCCTTGATCCAATCAAATGAGGTTTTGACACTTGGCAACCCTACATTCAATTCATACCTATGAACATTAAAATCAAATAATAGGTTCTCGAGACATATATAAAATTAGCATAAATCTTAGATTAAAGTTTTAATGAATTAATAAAATCAATCAAAACTTATGCTAAAATTAAACTAAGTCTAAGATGGAATAAAATAACTTGTCAAAAATATGAATCCATTTTAATAAGAACTTAGGATAAAGGAATTTAGACTAAGGTTTTCAACATTATTTAAACTTAGATTTAATTAATCAATTAAGGACCAAATTTTAACATAATGACTTGAATGATACCATTTTAGTTACCTAATTAAGGGTCAAGTTAGCATTGAAGCATAAACCCATGAACATTTATTCATTCTAATGAAGATCCATTGATCCTTTAAAATGGAAACACATGGGCCAAATGTTGAAAACATTAGATAATATCAAATAATTTTTATGTGTTAGCATGTCAATGTAAGCTAATTCAAAATTTGATACTCAATAATGCATTTTGATCAAGATGAATGCCTAATTTATAGCATAAGTTGCAAAATTTGAACAAGGGTCCTCATTTTTTAAACATGGGGGATGTTGACCTCAACAAATAGCGACTTATATGGGAAAAACTGTAGAATGTTAGAATTTAGATACTTTTGGTTCAAAATAATACCCAGACTAATCATTCCACATGATCAAGTACTATTATTAAGATCAATTCATAATTGAAACAAGTCTTAAAAATGCAAAATTAATGTCAAATATCAAAACTCAGTCATATTGTGTGTGTGTGCTTTGATTCATTTACTAGTTGTTATAGGGATTTAAATAACAACTTCTATATTTCATGACCTAATCATTAACATTGACTTTTAACATATGTAGATATTCATTATTAATCATTCTTTATAAAATGGGAAGGTTTGGGCATTGGTCTACTGCTAGCCAGGCATCCATATCCCTAATAGAGATACCTTTGGTTCTAATCTAGGCGTTACTCAATTATTAGTTAGGTGTCCATAGCCCTAGTGGAGGTTACCATAATCACCTTCACTCAAAAAAAATTTAGATTTTTGACAAGGCTTTTATTTTTGTATTTTTCAACTATATTTATCTTTCCAACAAAGGTTGGAAACCAGAATTAATGAGATGTTTAAGATTTTTTTCAAATTTTTAATTTTTAAGATAATCATCCTTGGTCATATATTTTATCCTAGGTAACAATGTTCTTTAAGTGCTAACATGAATTTATTCTAATAATTCAAAATTTCACTCAAACACATGCAAACCTTATTAAAATCAAACTTAGACCAAAATAATGTTTAAGGTTTTTAAGGAACAATTAATCTATATATTAATCTTCATCAATTTCTTAAAGATAAAATTATGCTCAAAATTTCAAAAATCCATGATCAACCAATGTTTAGATTCACATCTGCATTCTTAGTTTATGAAGTTATTTTGAGTACTTAGATGGATTTGGATCTTGGAGACCTATCTTGGAAAAGACTTGTTGGAATCTAGAGAACAAAGCAAAGAAAGAAAACACAAAACAAAAAAATAGATATTCACAAACACTATTTATAAATAAGGGGCATGAATGAATCTAATATAAACCTACCTACACTAACTCTAACTAATCTTACATATTACTCCATAAAGACTTGAGGTGGAACACTAGAGAAATAATGCTTGCGATATTGACCATTGATCCATAAAGTGAACTCTATTCCATTATATTCTTTGAGATTAAAGGTGTTTTTTACTATTTTATTAGTAATTTGGTAAGGTCCAATAATTAAAGAAGTGAATTTCCCATGTTTCCTTTTTGGCTCAAATACTTTGTCCCATAGAAGAACTAAGTCTCCCTATCTGAACACCTTGATCTTTGACCATTGATCAAATCATAATTTGATAGTAATTTGATGTCTTATAAAATTATCAAATGCTTTTTCTCTATCATCCTCCATTTGGATGATGTTAATCAATATGGAATTGGCATATTCTTTATCTCCTTCCATATACTCCTGTATAAACTTGTAAGTTGGAAATTTAAGAGTAATTGGAAAGATTGGTTCTTGTCCATATACTAAGAGAAATGGTGATACTTTTATAGATTGTTTTAGTCTAGTTATATCTAATCATAGAGCATACTTCAATATTATATGCCATGTTCTTAGTTTTTGAGCTACGAACTTCTTAATAACTTTCATCAAATTCTTGTTTGTAGACTCTAAAACTCCATTAACCTGAGGGTAATATTTAGATTAAAAATTAAGAGATATTTTATTGTCATAGGCCCACTCAATCATCTCTATATATGTAAACATTTATCCATTGTTATAAATTAATGATACTAGCATCCCAAACCTAGTATAAATGCTTTCTTCTAAGAACTTGATAACATCTTCAATCTTACACTATTTTTTCCTACTACCTCTGACCATCTTGTAAAATAATCTATGGTAGTAAGAACATACTTGTGCCCAAATAAATAATTAGGGTTAATAAACCCTAAAAATTCCAAACCCCTTTGAGCAAATGGTTTATCAATGAAAATTGGCCTCAAGGGCATAACTACATTTGGTTCCTTTGTATTAAAGATTTGGCATTGATGACATTCATTGACATGCCTGTGAGTATATTTTAAAATGGTTGGCCTATAATATCCCACCCTTAGGATTTTATAAGCTATTTTTTTCACATAGGGGTATCCACTCCTAAGTTTCTCATGAAAGGTACTTAATATTTTAGTAGATTCATCCTTTGAAACACATCTCAAATACACTCCATATTTATTCCTATAAAGTATCCCATCCTTGATGAAGAAGTGAGTTGATTTGATTCTCAAAGCTCTTTTCTATTCTATACTCATTCTTTTAAGACAAGAACCATTGATCAAAAAATGAATGATTACATCATACAAGTCATTTGGTTGAAACTATTATTGGTCAACCTACATGATGCTCAATCTAAGATTAGTATTAGCAATCAATTAAATTAATCATTGACACCTCACCAATTTAGGAGTTTTAATTTCAAGATCATATTATTGGAGTATGAACATCCACTTCCCTCTTCTCTTTCATAATTAACATTGACTCAACATGAGTTTGGTAATAGGGTCTGGTAATATAAAATGCACTTTATTCCTAAGAATATAGTTTATACACATTTTTACTACCTTAACCAAAGCAAATGCTTGTTTATCAATTAGGGAATAATTTAACTCAACATTTTTGAATTTAGTACTCATAATGAAATTAGATGATCACATTTATCATTTTTCTGAGTGAATACAACTGTTATAGTATGTTCAGAAGCAAAAGAATAAAAATAAAAATCTTTTGTAAAGTTAGGACTTATCAGCATAAGTGCTTGTCCTATTGCTTACTTGATATCCTTGAAGGATTTATTCATTTCTTCATTCCATTCAATCTTTGTATCCTTCTTTAACATGTCATGAGTCATTTCACAATCTCTACATAATAAAAAATTAATTTCCTTACAAAATTAATCTTCCCAAAGAAAGGCATTAGCTCTTTTCTACTATATGGGGGTCCTATTTTAGATATAGAATTGACTCTATTTGGATCTATAGTAATCCAATCTCTAATTATCACATGTCCTAAAAATTTCCCTTTATTTACCTTCAACAATGTTCAAATACTTGTTGTAAATGCATTATGTGATATTCCCTATTCTTGGAGAACACAATCAAATCATATATATATATATATATATATATATATATATATATATATATATATATATATATATATATATATATATATATATATATATAATGATACATTTACATGTGAGACCTTAAAAGGCATGGTCCACATCTCTATCAAAGGTAGCTCCTGAATTGATCAGTCTAAAAGGCATCCTCTTGTAAGCAAAAGTGGCCCATTTTATTGTGAATGCAGTCTTCATTCTATCTTCCTTATTAATAAGTATCTGATTGTAACATAAAAAACTATCTAATAAAGACATCATGGCAAAACCACTAACATTTTGAATCACCTAGTCAAAGGATGGAAAAGGATAATTATCCTTTTTAAAATATTTGTTTAAGTTCTTAAAATCTATGCATAATCTAATCTCTCCATTTTTATTTATAAATGGTATTAGAATAAATACCCAGGTAGAATGTCTAATTAGAAAAACTATTTTTACATATAATAATTTCTTAACCTCATTATAAATCAATGGTTCAAAATTAAGATTAACCAATCTTTGCTTCTACCTAAAGGGTTTATAGGCTTCTTTTAAGGGAATTGTATGGGTGATAACTTGATGATCAAAGATCTTCAAGTCTTCATAAGACCATGAAATAACATTCTTGTACTTGGTTAATATGTCTCTATCATTTATATATTTCACATTTTTGCATGTTATACCAAGGTTTACTGGCTTACATTGACCTTGAGTTCTTAGGTCACCTACATTATAATCCTTCACATTTACTTTATCGTGTTCAACTAGATTATCTTTATCAAATAGTCTTTCCAAGGAAATCATGCCTTTGGGGATATTGGTATCATTCAATTATATTATCTTGTCATCAATTGTATCACCATCAAGAGAGTTCTCATTGACCTCATCAATAATATGAGACTCAAACACTCTTAAGTTATTCATGAATTTAGTGATCTATTGGTCATCAATAAAAACTTGCAGATGATTAGCATTATCAAGTACAAAGGGACATGGGAATAATTTAATGATAAGTGTTTGGGAATCTTGATTTGGCATTAAGTTAGTTGTAGCTAGATCTATTTCATCAATAAACTAGTTTCCTTCTCTAGGGATTGAAACAATATTGAAAGAATCAAAATACTCAATCAAGTCCCATACTCTAAACTTGTATTTCTTTAGATAAGGTAATTTGCATTGATGCTTGATTCTGACCTAATTGATTACTAGTTCAAAATCACCATATACTAGTATTTATTTAACCTTGTGTTTAATAGTAAATTGTAATCCTAAGATCAATGATTCATACTCTACCAAATTATTGGTACAAGGAAACTAAAGTTTGTAAGAATCATTATATTCTTCCCAATGGGATTGATTATAAATACTCCTACTTCAGACCCAAATTTGCATCTAGCACCATCAACATATAATTTGTAAAGTCCAGGCATATCATGAGAGTCCTTATAATTACATACCTAAGGATTCTCAAGGGTGTAAACCCCTAAATCAAAAATAACCGCATTGACCCTCTCATTGGCTGCATTATATTCAATGATCATATTATTTATATTTGATTCCCTTTCAATCCAAATTTTATTAGACTCTCCCCTCTATGGTATCCACATGTGAGAGAAATTAGTTGACATGTATCCATTCAAAGCTTTGGTCTCATCTCTGCTAAACATCATCCCATAAGAATTTAGAATGTCAATAATTTGAATATCAATAAACTAATACACTATTGGTTCTAAAGTAAGTTGCATAAGCACATTTAATAATTCACCAATCATTTTAACTCTAGATTTGTCTAATTGAGTCAATACTCTATCAAACTTAATATGAGTTAAACTAACTTTTCATAAATACCTGTTAGCATAATATTTTTAGAGGCACTTGAATCTAATAGATAGTTATGCAATTTTTTACCAAAAACTCTAACTATTAGTAAAAAAGGTGGAACCTCTATTTTATTCTTAAACATTAATACATTTGTATTTGTAGTTTTCTATGATTTACTAGGTTTTTTAGTTGAAGATTCTAGCAACAAGTCTCTTTGTTTAGTTATCTAAGTCAATTCATGTAATGTGATATTATCTTCAATTTTCTTCATATCCTCTACTATGTTATACTGACTCCTGGTAGAAGAACTAGATGAATCAACATTAATTATAGTGTTACTTCCCTTTGGAGGTTTTAAATTATTATCTACTTTGGGATCAAGAGCAATATCACTATTGTTTGGTGGAGTAGAATGTGTCATTGTTTGTTTTTTTCTCTATTCCTCAATGGATAAGTATTATTTAGATACTATTGAAAATCATGAATCTCCTCTAGAGTATATTTAGGTTCATTCTCATTTTGAAATGGAAAATCAAAGGTTTCTACCATAAGAGTTGCTTTAGATGTCTTTAAAGATCCAGATGACCCTGAAACATTATCTTTGTTATACATAACTTTAAATGTGTCCAATTCATATTGAAATAATTCAAAATCATAATAAAATTCTATAAAGTCTAGTTCACCATGTTTTGTGGTGTTATGAACACTACAATAAATAGCTAAAACTACATCACAAACATTCATTTTATGTATGTTCTTATTTGTAGATGACTCATTATTATTATTATTATTATTTTTATTGTGAAACCTATTGATATGTCTATAAAACTTCTAATAAGAATAGTTTTTTTTGGAATTCTCCCTAGTATTACCTACCTATTTTTGTAACTAAAAAAAATTGGTGCTTAGTTTTTGAACCATTTTCAATATGGAGTCTTTTTAATTCTTAGGTGCCTTTGAATTATGGACTTGAGTACTATTACTATCTATTGTCACCATAGCTAATTGATCTTGTGGATGGGATCCACTTGTAGATTTATTTACCAATCCTAGGTTTTGACCAAGATGAGCATGGCTCAAAGGTAACTAGTTTAAAAATTGAGTTTGATTCAAAGTAGGCATGTTCTAATTAGCATTTGGGATGATATTCAATATAGGGAAATTAGGATTGATATTAATAATATAATATGCTAGTTGATCTTTAGGTTACATTTGATCACTAATTTTCATAGCTTTAGGATAGGCCAAATCTAATGTATCTATAACCCCAATAACTCTTTTCATAAATACATAAGTCATTGGATCTAAAAAATCCTTATAAATATTCAAGCTAAAACTTCATTAGCCTTATAGGGAGATATAGTTTTGCTAAACATATTTTTAAATATAGCATTGAAATATCTAATGGTTTCATTTGAATATCTCTTCATCGTAGTGAATTGTTGATATATAACATAGGGATTGATGATCTTTCCAATTTGATCAATGAAATAATTGTTGAAATCATTCTAGATGATGATTTAATCTTTAGAAAGATTAAGAAACCAACCATATGTTGCATCTCTAAAGTTAAAACGCAAAAACATACAAGCAACATCTTTATGAACAACATTTAATAATTTTAAGAAGCCTTAAAAGACTTGAAGTGAACTTCAGTAGTAACAATGCCTATAAGACTAAATGAAAGTAAATATTTCTCTAAATTTCTTGGTAAGTCATGTACCTGATGTGGTACATTGATAAAAGATTTGGATAACCAAGCCATACCTTGATGAGGATTGAATACAACATCAAAAATAGGTAAAGTAGGTTGAGATTTAGAAACTCTACATTTACCTTTATTTGTTTTTGTTTTCCTATCAATTTCCAAGGAAAGAAGAGATAAAAATATCTCAAACCTTGACCTAGTTCTTATTCATGGTAGTTATAGCTTGTAAAATACAAATCCTATTCAAAACACAATGTAAAAACTTTATCATTTCAAAGACAAATAATCTTTAGATTTTTGCAAATAATGGTTCAATTCTTACCAATAAGTAGATTTGTACATTTAGATTTCTAAGATCAAACAAACTTTGCATAAATTCATACAAATCCTTTAAAGAACAACTATATTTAACTATATTAGCTTAAAGATACATCCAAACTTGTGAATATCAATGATCTTTGAACAAAATTACTATCACTAACCTTAAACACGTTAAATTCATAAAGCTTAAGTAACCTTTGTAATAATTTCACATAAATCTTTAAAGAATAACTATCTTTATCTAAATAAGCCTAAAGACTAGTCTAAAACCATGAATATCAATTATATTTACTAATTTAAGCTAAGAAAAACATAAATCTACAAATGATTAAATGATATTTGAACAAAATTCACTAAAATTAGCTTAAAATACTTTAGATTCACAAATCTTTATCTCAATCCCTCCTTCTAGTACCAATTATAATTCCTATTGATACATGGAAATGTATCACATGGTTCTAATAGTGTTTAAAAGACTTCTCATTTCAATATTCAAAGAGTCTTTTGTATGAGTTGCTAGTTGTGATCTTCTTGAGATCTGTGGTGGAGTAGTGGTTGAGCTATTTGACTATTTCACAAAATTACTATGCAAGTGGTTGTTGGGAGAAACCTTGCCACTAAATTTTTGTGAAGATAAATGTTATTTAGCTGAATCTAATGAGAAATGATTAAAATCAAAAGTCTAAAACTATAATATATCATGAATATTAATAATGAGAAAGTAAACTACAGTGATTTGATCAAAAAATGAGAAAATAGGCAGTGTAAGGAAAAAAGAGAGATGGTTCTATTCTTTAGTTTAGACATCTTGACAAAGCTCTCATTTCATCAAAGATATGCATCTTCAAACCAACATATGCCATGAAATTACCAAATAGTATAGATCCTTTCATATACTAGGAAAATGTCTAAGGATATTTTAAAAAATGCAAATTAGAGATTAGATTCACTTTAAAGATTTACTTAAACAAGAAAATTGCATATGTACATCTTAGAAAAAAGCAATGATATTGAAATAAATATAATAAAATTTAATCAACCTAGCACAAAGCTGAAATTAACAACTCTACATTAATACATGCACAATTACAATTCATAAAAGTAATTCAAATTTAAAGATCAAAATGAAGACTTAACGAAGTAGCCATGATAACAAATAAATAAATAAAATGAGACAATCTTCATAGAATTCTCTTGCTTATATTATTTGCTCAAAAATTTACAAAATAGTTTTTCTCTCAAAACTTACTTTCCCTTTCAATGATAATACCACATTTTATAAGTTGGTAGAGTAACCTATGGAGTATTTATGTTAGTCATTATTAAATGGGAGTCAGAAAAGCATCAAGGATAGATATCTTTTTACAAATATTCTAATGCCAATGACAATTTACAAATGTGATTAATCTATAAGCCATGTGCATTACATGTTGCATATGTTTTTACAAAATAGTATTTTTTTTGAATGATTTACATGGTTTTTGATATAGAAGAATTTTATAAGTTAACCCTATTGACTTTGAGATGGCCCTACAACTACAACCTTTTGATTTTGTTCCAAAATATTCATGGATTTGTCATACTATTCATCAATCAACCTGATATTGATGATTGGCTCTATGAATAACTCATTTGTTTGATCTAATAAATCTCTAAATATTTCATCTATTCTATCCATGGATTATTTTATGATCTTAACATTACAAATATTTTCATTTATTATCAATATCAAGTTTAGGATATGCTTGTTGTCAGCCCCTATGGTGCCCTTGCTTCTACTCTTGACCTGCTAGATAAACTCAGTAGCTCTTTGCTAGAAATCTTCATCAATTATTAGGCTAATTTAATTTGGGATGGTTGGATATTTAATCAAACTTCCTAGTATCTATATCATTCTACCCTCTAGTTTTTTGAGGTCTCCTAAAATACCTTCAATGACTTTTGACCACTTATTTATGTCCCTAATTTTCTCCATCAAGATTATCATAGCCATATTTAAGTATGATGGGTTGACCACTTTTAGTTTAGGGATATGGTTTTCCATTAGTATCTTGATCAGTGCCTTTACTTTATTGTCTAAACCTTGCCACTGATTAGTTTGGTTCAATGATATGGCATGCTATTTACTCACCATGTCTAATTTGGACCTTATTTCCTTAAAATAATTGAATGTATTGTAGGTAGTTAAATCAAATTAATTAACAATATATACTATTACTAACATAATAGAATATTATTCTAGAATTTTCTTCTCTTATTTTAGTCCTTTGATTACATCTTGTAGCCTTTCTAATTTGGATTGGGCTAGCTCTAGATCATATTACTCAAACATGGGATCTTCCTTTGGTCTCTATTCCCTCTTATAAGTTAGGTGAACTAAAGGCTCAAACATTTGGTGTATAACCTCTTAAAATTCTTATATGATAACTAATTTAGTTACTCTTTACATAGCTATAGTAGTTGGATCATACCTGGCTCCCACTAAAGACTGGGATATATGCTTAATTTGAACCTCTAATTTTTAACTAGACTATTAATTAAGTTAGAGTAACAAGTCTACTTTCTTCTTCATTTTGTAATTCTATTATCCAAGGCTTTACCTCTTATTGTTGAGGGATGCCTATGGTATTCACTATATCCCATGGGTGATAGGTAGTAAGAAGTTTCTCCATCCTTGATTCATATATGAACAATTTAGGTATATTTGGTCCATAGATTAGTTTATCTTCAATAAATAGGTTGATTTCCTTCAAATGGGTAATGATAGCCACTTTTGCTTTCTTTGCCTTTTTGATAATTGCAATCTCAACCTTCCTCCTGGGAGGATCAATGATCATTAATTTGAAGAACTCTTTCTTTTCTTTTTCCTATTTAGATTCCTCAACATTTTACTCCTCTACATCTATGTTTGTTTCATAGGTCATTGAGAGAATTCTCAATGCATCTTCTATAGATTCATGTGGATCCAAATCTATCATGTGAATTTCTTCCTATAGAGTTAAATCTAGTTTTACTATTCTAGAAGACTTACGAACTAAGGAGCTTGATGAAAATTCTCTTGGTTTACTTTTATCAAGTCTATGCTCTATTTTTATATCAGTTGGGGGAAGCCTAGAAGGGCCAACATATACTAGATGATATTGTCTAGGACCAAGCTGCCATCTATCTTCCATCTTTTGATCTATTATCAATCTAGATTTAGGCTTTATATTATGTTCCTTTAGTATTATATTAATATCATAATAGGTGTCTGCCTTAGTGTAAATAAATTCATATGATCCAAATTCATGTTCATAATGTACAACTAAAATGCTTGTACTCTTTAAGTGCTCCTTTACACTACCATTAAGATCATACTATCTATTGTCATCTATCTATAAATTGAAAGAAAACCTATGTTTTTAAGCCACTTCAATTTGGTCCCATTGTCTAAAAGTGGTTCTACCAATAGTCATGATAAAACCATGGATAATTCATTTCCTCTTGGTCTTGCAGATCTCATATATTCTATTAAATAGTTGGTATGCTACTTCATATTATGCCAACTTATCTAGCATGTGTATTGGTAGTTTAAGGTGGGTGCTTTGGGTTCCCTCTATTTTGACAACCATACAATTAGGGTATAGCTAGATATCTCCCATTGTCTCAATGGATTTATTGACTAAAGGAGCTATCCTCATTATGGGGAGACCATTTATGGCTTGGCTCAAATCAAGATATACACAGTCATAAATGAATTGGATATGGTCCCTATATTTGTAAATATATAATTTTGAGTAAAATTGGAACATAGTTTGGGTTTCATTGGGGGACCACCCTCTTTGGTTGGAGATTTTAGTTATGGTACATAGGGCATATAATAAATATGACATCATGAATAACTTAGTTCTCTTTTTTATTTTAATACCAGATATTTTCCTACTTAAGGGCATGCTAATGATTTTGCCTAAAGGAGGTACTACCACTTTCTCAATAATGAAATACACAACAAACACCCATATAGGTTTCACATGTGTAGTATGTACAAATCCATATATTTTTTTCAACATGGTCATAACCATTCCAACTCCTAATCTAAATTGGATCATAAGCATTTTCTTATTAGGTTCTATAATGACCTTATCACTAGCTTCTAACCATATCACTAGTATATCCTCCATATTATTTTTCTAGGCACATGCATTAACGTAGGCAAGGTCTATTTGGGACCTAGGTAGTTTATAATAGGATTTGAAGGCAATAGGGGATATGTATGCTATTTTTCTCAAACTAGGTTCATGGATAAACATACCCTTATTAATTTTAGCATGTTTACAAATAAGACTAAGGATGTTGATGCATTGTAATACCTTTGGCTTGGTGACAACTTAATAGAGTCCTATAAGCTAAATTACCATGATGTCATCATAAAATTTCTTTACCAAAAGTTGTTTCTCCTATTCCTTGGTTAAAATTCCTTGGTTTTCTATGGTCCAAAACAAGATTAAATAATTATTATCTCTTGTATTTAGTGAAGAGTCCATGAACTCTATATCTTTAAATACTCTGCCCTTTGCATCTGATGACATGTATAATTTAACCACTTGCTTTGAAGTATGTCCATAGGTTGCCATTGTTATGACTCTAATTAAGTTTTCTACTTGTGAATGACTATTAAACACTTTCAACTATTAGGTTAGACTATTTGAATAACTTTAATTATCAGGCTCTCTCTTTTGGATCAAAATAATGATTGTATGAACAATTCTAAGGATTTTTCATTTATTTGAGGGCTATTGGGGAATTTAACTGAGATTTAATGGTGACGTACAAATTTTAAGTATTCACTTTGGTAGCCCAAATCATATTTTGATCTTATATTTATACATTCGCATGTTTGGGTCCATAAAATCTTTTGATCTAACATGTCTACCTATGTGGCATCTCCTTACCACACTATTTATTTGATTTTAAAATTTGACCATTATCACTTTGGACACGTGTTTTCATCACATTCCCTCTATAAAATTGATCAAATTTTCTTTGTCAATCTCCTCTAGAGTCTCCTAGGCTTAACATTAAACATTGGCCATTGATCTTTAATTTAGGATTTTAAGATTATGACACTTGACAGCTTTGTATACCTTGTATATACCTTGCTATCAATATCCATTAAGTTAATGATATTATGCCACATGGTGGCCTTATGTGTAATTTAGGATTATTGACTTGCTGACTTAATTTTCACCATCGATCTCCATCTTCATGATTGGATGTGCACTGTCAATATTTGATCTGCATGATCAAATGCATGCCATTTATCTACTAAATATATGATCAAACATGGGCCATTAATCTGCTACTAATTCACCATGATTATGACACATGTCACCATCACATTTAATCTCAAGATCTTTTGACCTGTTCACTCTGTGCTCACTATTAGATTTCCATATACACAATTGAATGTGTGCCATATATCTATCTTGACTTATTGACCCTAGTCTTCACTATAGATCATTGATTAGAATTCATACATAAGAATGTGCAACATCAATCTTGATTTAGGGGAATTTAACTTATTGACTTTGGGTGATCACTTGTATGCCATTGATCCTTGATCCGATCAAGTGGGTTTTTAACACTTGGTAGCCTTGCATTCAATTAATACCTGTAAACAATAAAATCAAAGAATAAGTGTTTGAGACATATAACGACTTAAAATAAATATTAAATTAAATTTTTAATGAATTAATAAATTTGATCAATACTTAAGCTAAAATTAAACCAAGACTAAGATGGAATAAAGTGACCTATCAAAAATATGAATCCATTTTAATATGAACTTAGGATAAAGTAATTTATACTAAGGTTTTGAATGTTATTTAAAATTAGATTCAATTAATCAACTAAGGACCAAATGTTAACACAATGAATTGAATGGGATTATATTAGTTAACTAACTAAGGGTGAAAATAGCATTGTAGCATAAAACATGAAATTTTGTTCATTTTAATGAAGGTCCATTGATATTTCTAGATGAAAACACATGGGCCAAATTTTAGTAACATTAGGTAAGATCAAATAAAGCTTATGTTAGCATGTCAATATAATATAAATCAAAACATGATACTTAATAATTTATAAAATTTGAATAAGGCTCCTCATTTTTTATAAATGGGGAATGTTGATCTCAAAACACCACTCCCATGCTAGTTAATCCAGACTTCTCTAAATATTTTATCATGCATGTTTATGAGAGTGAACATAGCTTGGCAATTATATTAACCCATAAAGAAGACAAATAAAAAGTCAAACATCCTACTACATTATATTCAATAACCCTACATGGATATGATACTAAGTATAGTTTCATGGATAAATAGGCTTTTAACATCGTCAAAGGTCTCAATAAACTCAAACACCTAGTGGTGGGAAGAAAGATAATTCTATATGTGGTGCATTTTAGTGTCAAAGATTACATCATGGAAGGAGAAATAACTAAGAAGAGAGCTAATTAGATCACTAATATCTTGGAATATGATGTCAAAATCAAACCAAGCAAGGTGATCTAAGGGAGAGGACTTTTTGAGTATTTGGCCCAATGTGTAGACACCCTAACAGATGAGCAGGATGCACTAGAAATAGTAATTATGAGTTAGTATAAAACTATCAGGTCCTGGTTCAATGATAGAACCCACTTTATGCAAAATAATTAATATTTGGAAAACCTACCCACACATAAAAAATATTCTATAGGTTACAAGGAGTTAGTTATACACTAGTCTAAGGAGTCCTTTTCAAAATAAACATTGATGGGGAGCTTCTCTGATGTGTTGACAACCACCAAGCTAATAAGATCCTACAAGATATGCATTTTACCCCTTTAGGTAGATATTTCTTAGAAAAAACAACCTTAACTATAATCGTGTGTGTTAGATACTACTAGTCAACCCTATTTTTAGATTTTTATCAAGTGGTGCAAAATGCCAGTAATGCCATTTTTTCATAAGCAAGCAAAAGAATTCAACCATACCACTAAACCTGATTGTGACTAATGAACCCTTTGCATAGTGAAGCTTTTATTTCATTGGTATGATCAATCCCATGTTTAGTGTAGGCCATAATTGGATACTCAAAGCCATGAACTACTTTAAAAGATGGACATAAACAACCCCTTTGAAAGAGGAAATTGAAAATGTGATCCTCAACTTCTTAGAGGAACTAGTGTCAAGGTTCATCCCACCTAAAAAAATCATATTCAATAATGTGAAGACCTTACTTGATTAAATATTTTGGAATTTGTGCTCAGGAATGGAATTTTCCTCAAAACTTCATCCAACTACTACCCCTAAGGAAATGGGTTGGTTAAATTGACCAATAAGAACCTCATAATGTTAATTTAAGAGAATGGGCATTGATCAATAGAAAGAATGGCATAATCATATAAAAATAGATCTATGGGATAATTGAATCACTTGTAAGCAAATTCTAAAAACATCTCCATATGAATTAGTATGTAGGAAGGAAGTGGTCATGCCCATCTTAATGGAGTTTCCCAATATACAGTTGTTTAAAGATATTGAAATAATATAAAATGGAGTAATGGAGGTTAGGTTAGCAAAATTACTCTCAAGAGGCAAGAGAAAAATCTAGTGATGCTAAGATTAGTTGATAGTATATAGTTAAGATATGGTTTGATAAGAAGTCATCTAACCCAGGTTTCAAGTTAGGAGACTTAGTTCTAAAATATGTTGAAAGGGCCACAAAACTAGGTCAGCATGAAATTTTTTATTCCCTATGGAGAGGACATTTTTGCATCATTGGAAATAAGAAGATAAATGCATTAAAATTGGTAGACAAAGAGGATAATGCTTTAGATATTTCATTTAACAGAATCCACTTGAAGAAATTTAACTAATGTATTGGCTTCACTTTGTACATAGTTAGTTAGTTTCCCTTTTTGTTATTGTTTCCATTCGAAAACAAGTGTCATTAGCATAAGTTGTTGTCCCATCACCAAGTATCCAAACCTTGGATCCCCTCATTTTGAATCCTCTTTGATAGATAATTATCTACCTCACTCCCCCTATAATTAATGTTTAGGTGCCCCCAATTGCACAATCTCTTGTAAGGATCACCATAAATCTTTGGTGTGTGGCTCTTCAAATGTGTGTGCTTCCCTTCTCACTTATGGGCACCCAAATTCAAAAAGGTTGAATGATAACTATACTAGGAGTATTAGCCTATATATATCCCTCTCCTAATCAAATAAAACATTTAAATGCCCTAAGAGTTTCTAAGAGCATATAGTTAAGCAAAACGTCTTTAACAAAGAATTGTGTGCAAAATTATGAGTAGGAAGCCAATATCCAATTTTTTCATATAATTTAGATAGAATTATTGGGAATAATTAGAAGATGGAACCTTCTAAATAATCATTTAGTGGTGGGCATCCTATGAAGTAAATATCTCATGGATCAGGTGTTCATGGGGATTTTCCCCCTCAATTTTTAGGAAGAAAATCATATGCTTCCAACCTCACACAGTTGAATCCCATAATATCAAACATCAAGAATGTCACCAAGGGATGTTTTAGGGACCCCAAACTAGTCCTTGACTATGTAGATGGGATCTTTGATCCCAAATTGATAAAGAATATGAAAAAAATGAGGGAAAGTACTCATGCTCGCATGATCACAAAGGTTTGAAAGAAAAACATTGAGTTGTTTGGATTTAGTATATGAAGATCTACATTAACCCAATATATGGCACCTCTCATACACCCATGCCCAGAGCTTATTGATTTATGTGCAAAAAATATAATGCTAACATTGGCATTATCATAGGCAACCACCTAAATGTGGAAGTTAGTGCTGATGAGGTGAAGGAGACGCTCTAAATCCATAATGACCTAAGCACAAACATTTTTGAAATGGAGAGATTGTATAATGCATGGGATACTCATGTCTAGAAGCTAAAATTCCTAAAAGCAACTTGCTATAGTAATTATATACAAGTGTCACCTCTACCCATCACTTTCTTGATCTTTGCAACACAAGATATGAAATATGACATTTTATGCTAGTGTTTATATTTGAAATGGACTTGGACACCAATGTTCATGATTTCTAATTAGTTATAGTCTTCCACTTCAAGATAGTGAGTAGGGAAAAGGCCTATAAAATGGACTTTGTAGATTCCATTGTTGATGTTATTCATAATCAATTGGTGAATTTTTTAGCCCAGAATACCTTCAAGTTTTCCTCCTTTCTCCACCTGATCTTGTACTAGATCTCCCAACTATTTTTTCCTTCACCATCAACACAACTGAGACTAAAATGTAACCCCATATGATGATTCTCATCTTTACATAGACCCATATCCTTTTGGCCACATAGGATTATCTTAAATTTGTAGAGTGATTCTTGTCTCTAATCTTGATCAACCTTAGTCAGGAAGTCATTACCTTCTAAATGATAGACCACCAGAGAGCATGACTCATTGGTTAAAAAATTCCAGTCGACTAGTTCTTTAGATCCTAATTTACATTCATCAGGGTTCATGGATTCAAGGAGGAGCCATTTTGACTCTTGTACATGCTCATAAATAGGACCTTATCCCTAGATTTGGTCTATCAACTTAATGTGGTAGATTTAATGTATGGCATAAGCCAAAAGAAGAGGGATTTATATGACATCCCCCTGTTTCTAACAAGTTTTTCACTTTTCCACATTCAAAAGATGAAAGAAACTAAGATAAAATGGTCAGGGGTTTATACGTACCCAAATGAAGTTTGCGCACTATTATCCAGACGTTGTAGGGACTCCTCTTTGGCTGTGGAGGAAAAAACCTATAGAAGAAAGAGACTCAAACATAGAGATTGTTAGATAGATAGACAGTGAACTGCTAAGCAAAAGCTTGTTCCTAGAAGTGCAAAGACTTCTTGGAGGGATGACAGTCCACTTTTGATAAAAAATAGAATGTTGCCAGAAATAGAAATGATAAAACACTAAATCAAAAGAAATGGAAAAAAATGCATACCTTTATGTGGCAACCTATCTTCCACAGTTGCCAATGTTAGTTAGTCTGCCAGCGTCGGTTGGTCAAGGTCACCAACGTCGGTTAGTCTGCCGACGTCGATAAGGGCAATGGGCATGGTGGCTAGTGTCAGTCAGGGAAATGGTCTTGGACAGGGTCTGGATGAGTTTATGGTCTATTTGTGGTTAGTAAGATGGCTTGAGGTGTTTGAGAGTCTATTTAGAGGTCTGTGTAGGGTAGAAAGTATGGTCTGAAAAGAGGGACTAGACAAAGGATTAGGGTGAAAAGGGAGGATAAGGATTCAGGTCTGGTCTGGTTGATAGCTGGGTCTGGGTGGTGATATTACTTAGAAGCAGTAACTAGAAAACATAATGAAAACATAGAAGAAATACTTAGATGTGGCTTGCTGAAGAAAGAGTGTAGCAGACTGGTTGTTAATGCTGCTGGTGTAGAAGACTTCTTGCAAGGTGGAGTGACTGATGCAGAGTACCTATACCCTGTGATGCTTGCTATGCATCTGGGAGAGAGGGAGAGAGAGAGGTCAGATTGAAAGATTAGTGGATTAAAAGATTAGTTGATTGAAGGATTGAAGGATTGGCTGATTGGAAAAAGATTAAAGATTCAAAGATTGGTGGATCTGCATTTCAGATGCAAAACGTAGTTTTGAAGGCAACTGATGCCAGTATTACCACTGACGTTGGCTGACTACTGACCAACGTCAGTAGCCAGAGAATAGGAAAAAGGGCTAAAAATAGCCTTTTGTCTATTTTTCCATCTACCGAGGTCAGCTGGTCATGGGAAAATGGTCGAAGGTGGGTTAAATGAGCGTGAGAGGCTAGTGGGAGGGATGAAATGGGGGTTAAGGTAATTAAGATTTGGCATGGGGTAGTGGAGGGCATCCAAGGAGAGGTATCCAAGGGTGGTGAGGTGTCAAGGAGAGGGAGAGAGAATTATTAATTCAAAATAGATAATTATTTAAATTAATAAGACATAGGTGGGTTAGGGATGGTTAGAAGTTAGAAAGGGACCAAGGGGGGAGGATGACCAAGGAGTAGACACAATTTTGGTGTCTACATTTGCCCCTTTTTGTCTTGTTAGTTGTTCTGGATGAACTGCAAGACAAAAACAGGTGTAGGTTGGCCTAAGTATGGGATGAGGTAGTCCTTTTGTCCTGTTGGTTATTTTGATGAAATGCAAGACAAAAAAGAGTGTTGACTGCCCTAATTATGGGATGAGGTATTCCCCCTCAAAGTGGGAGTCAAGGGAAGGGAACCTAGAATTGGGTGCCGATTTGATAGATAGTGGATGGATATGGTGAAGATGGAGTGTGAACATTGCAAAAGTTGAAATTGCATGTATACCACTTCACGAGATGGTCAAGTCAAATTGTCACAGGTCAAGGGTTGAAGAGTGCCAAAATCAAAATAATCAGGCCCCAGCATTTAGTCATAGTTGATTGGGTTATTCGATCCAAGTTGTAGCTCTAATGGTCATCATGTTCCAAGTATCCCAGGCTTAGGAAGTGCTCTTGGAAAATAGGAAAATGTCACAAGTAGTGGGGATCAAATTGCTCATGATCCTATACTTATGAGGGTCAAAATATGGGTTGCAGACAATTTTGCTAACCATTCGTGAGGTAGCATACATGCAAAAACAACCAAGGCAATGTTGTCTTGAAAGTGGTCATGATCTGAGGAGATAGGTGCAATCTCCAAGGTTGGTGGTCGAGGCAAGGCTGAGATAGATAATTAGTCCATTAGATGGATGGATGAAGGAATGTGGTTGAGCTAACCCCAAAAGATGTCATGTCATCTGAGTGCTACCTACATAGACCTTATTGGAAGGGCCTCAGGCCAATGTAGTTCTCCCAAAAGGGAAGAAGGGTCAAAGTTATGGATTATTTTAGTCGAGGTCAAGTCATGGTCAAAGGTAATATGGTTTGTCCATCAGGTAGACAAACAAACAGATGTGGTCGAGCTAACCCAAAAGCCGTCATGTCAACTGAGTGCTGCCTACATAGCCCTTGAGTGTAAGGGCCTCAGACCAATGTAGTTTGAGTAGGAAGTCAAAGTGGTCGATAGGTTGGTTTGGTCATGTGTTGAAATGATGAGGATAAGATGATGTTACAGCCTTTTCCATATTGTGTGATGGTGTATTCTGTAACATTGGTTGAGGGGTCTTTCATCCCTAGCAATTTTCCATATTGGTAATGGTGTATGCTAAAAAAGAATTGAGATTATTTATGCTTTAGCAAGTAATGGTTTATGCTTAACATAAATTATGTGGTCGATAGTTTCCATGTGTATTGGTTTCCATATAAACTATGTGAAATGGACTATGGCATGTGACAGGTCTAAAAATGTTTGGTTTGATTTGGTTTGGTTGGCAAATGATTTGCTTGAATGTGACGAAAGTGTGGATAAGAAGTGAAAGGCACATTGCTCTTTCATTGATAAGGACCATAATGATAGCACAGGTAGGGGGTTTTTAGAACAAAAAGCCCCATTCATGCATTACGTAGTTGACCATTGGTTGTGTTAGAGAAGTAATTGAATCACTTGATGTTAAGTGAGCTCAAAATACCTTGAGTAGGTGATATGATATATGAGGATAGGGTAACCCTTTTAGTAGGGATAACTTTACCCCTTTTTATAGGAGACCCTGAGACGACTACAAGCCAAGTCCATGACCACCTTTTTTTTTTAAAAGACTGATCAATGCGGGAAGTCTACATAGAGATGTCATTGTGCTTTGTTTTGGGGGTCATTTGTGAAGCTGATCGATGTGGGAAGCTTCTGAGAGTGCTATTTATAGCAAGATTTTAAGCATAGCCATCCTTTAAGGGAGTGGTCTATATTTTTCTTTATATATATTTTGAGAGCTTTGAATAGCTGTCCTTTGAGGGAGCAGTCTATTAGCTACAGCAATGATTGTATAGCTATTCTTCGAGGGAGCAGTCTGCCTTTAGAGTTTGTGACCTTTTGATATTTTGACATCCAAATTTATTTTTGACAGAATTTTGAGTCATGGACAAGACTATAGAAGTTTAAGGGCTCCCTTTTATTAAGACAAAGCATTCATACTTTATAAAAGGGTTACATAGGGTTTGTTTTAGGGGAACAGGGTTGAAAGGAATGAGGATTAAGAGGATGGGGGTTGCTCAAGGGATGAGCTCAAGTTAAATGTCAAGTGAACAAGTACTTGACTAATAGTAGAATGGTCGCAGATGCAAGGCATTAAGAGGCTCAGGTTCTGATAAGTCCTTGGTCCATACTTGTATGTGATGATGTAAGGTTCGAGCCAATTAGGAGCAAACTTGCCTCGCTTGCTTCTTTCCAAATTGGTCACGTGTTGGTTGATGTTAGACATAAGGATGATTAAGATGTTGGTTGATACTTGGTCAATGTTAGGTTGATGCTTGGTTGAGGTTTGGTCAATGCTCGATTGAGCCTTGGTCGAGGTCGGTTGAGACTTGGTCGATGTTTGGTTGGTTGATGTTTGGTCGATGTTGGTCGAGGCTTGGTCGAGGTCATGATCGATGTTTGGTCAGTTGCTCGATCAATGTTTAGTCAATTGTTTAGTTGATGTTTGGTTGGTTGATGTGTGGTTGGTGCTTGGTTGGGGTTTGGTCGAGGTCATGATTATAAGGTTGGTTGATGTTTGGTTAAGGTTTGGTTGAGGCTTGGTTGAGGTCGGTTGGTACTTGGTCGAGGCTTGGTCAATATTTGGTTGAGGCTTGGTTGAGGCTTGGTCGAGGTTTGGTTGATTATTAGTCGAGGCTTGGTTAATGTTGAAATAGTCAGTATAAGGTCGAATTCCTCCAATTGCTTGTGATGGGGATAATGTTTGATAGATTTAGTTTGAGAGGGCGAGATCTTGATCTACCAGGTTGGAGGTAGGAATCTCAAAATCACGGATGGTGACAGGGAAAATGGTTGGTAATGATTTGATTAAAGTGGCTAATGGTTGGGGGTCATCAGGCTAGACCTCTATTGATTGTAAGGCTTGGATCAAAATTTGATGATGCTATGGAGAGCTTTGAATGAGATCATATAAAGACATCTTCATAGGGGTTGTGTGGTGAAGTTATTTCACCACAGAGTTAGGTTTTTGTCTTTGGAGATGTTGGTTGAGATGTGCCCAAGACAGTAATCTTGGGTTTTGGTTGTGGTGGAGGCTTGGTAGATGGGGATGTCCAAGGGATAAAAACATGTCTTTTCCCTTTATCCTTTTGGGTTGGTAGGCTAGTGGTCAAGTTGACTATGTTGATTTTGAATAATGGGGTTAAAGGCAGTGGAGGGACCATAGTCTTGTGTGGAGCTCCTGATTTAGGTGATGATGTTTATGAGGCATGTGATGGTGTCGATGATTTGTCAAAGGGGTGGTCAAGAGGATCCTTAATGAGAAGGGTATCCCTTTTTTGGTGTTGATGAATGACATCTTTAAAAGTGCAACAACACTCAGTGTCATGTCCAGATGTGTGGTGATAGTGAAAAAATTTAGTGTTGTCAAACCAAGATGGTCTTGATCTGAGAGTTGATGAGTGTGAAGGTGAGGAGGTCTGAGAGGCAAGGGATGGTGTTGAAGGTTTGTTGACAATGTGGTCAAGAAGAAGGGTGTCTTTCTCCAAATATTGGTGAATGACAACCTTGAGGGCACAACAATGCTTGGTATTATGCCTAGGTGTGTGATGATATGCACAAACTTGAGTGTCATCGAACCAAGGGGGTTTTGGTCTAAGAGATTGGTATGGATTAAGAGGTGGGAGACTGATGTGAGAAGACTACAATAATTATCATAGTATCAAAGCATAAGAACCCGCTAATGGGTCTGCACATTTTGTTGCAGTAGGGGTTGATGACTTTTGTTTTGGAGTCATAGGAGGCATTGGTCATTTTGGAGGAAATATATGTTTAATGGGTTGAGAGAGTAATGGAGGAAATTTGCCTCTGTGAGGTGTGGGATTAGGAAGCAGTCCTATTAAGGTGGATGGATGTGGGCCCAAAATAGAGGGCAATGATGAAGGTGGGGGAGGAGTTCTCCGATGGGGTTTAGTAGCCTTCTTTGGTTTGGTTTGAGGACTACTATTATGCGAGGCAAGGTTAGAGTCTACCCTCACTTGTGGGTGAGTGAGGTTTGATATAGGATGAATGTCAAGAGATTTAATCTCTTTGGGCATGATGGACACCTGTGCGGGTTTGGGTTCAGATATGGATGGGGGTGAGTGAGATGTAGTGATCTCAGGCAAAAGGCAAGAGAAAACCGTCACTGGGTCTTCCTTGATTGAAGTGGGTGAAGAGATAGGTTCTTCTCTTGGTGGAGAAGACATTGGATAATGTGACTCCTCAAGAGGATAGAGCACAGGGATGATGGTGCCTTCTACTTGTGGTTGAGGAGTAGGAACGGTATGGTCTTCCATTCGTAGGAGGAAGGATGAAGGTGGGGCTAATGGCATTGGTATGGTTGAAGCATCCTCCAATATAAGAGAGGTCGATGGGGAACTAACAAGATAAGAAGATTCTTCTACCTGTGATGGATGAATAGGAGAAGAAAGCTCTTATACCTGTGGAGGAGGTTGGTTAGACATAAGAGGCAAGACCGTGTTGATCGTGCATATATTATGCTCGTGGGAGCTATCGGCCATGGTCTGGACATTGTTTTGGCTAGGAAGATGGTTAGAAAAGGGTTGTTTGAAGATATCAATGTTTTGATTGGGTGGCATGTTTGGGTTATCCAAAACAAGATCTCCCTTATCTATCATGTCTTGGATAATGTTCAAGGATCGGCAGTTGTTTATGTCATGGCCTTGGACACGATGATAGTGACAGAAGTTGTTCTCCCTATACCATGTAGGGAGAGCTTTTAAGGAGTCAAATTGAGGTGGTCAGATTGGAGGGAGATTGAGGACCCCCTGCTTGACAAGTTTTTCCAACATTGAAGCGTATGATTCTCCTAGTGGAGTGTATTTACGTTGTATGTACCATTGTTGGAACTATTTTGTGATGCTTTGAAATGTGGATGGTTGAGATTGGTTGGTTGTTGTTGAATATGGTGATCTAATGACCAAAGTGTTGGCCACTCCTTTGGATTTGGAATTGGTAGAAGAAGGTCTAGAAGAAGGGTCATCAACTTTTGTGTTGGTATTACACAATTTGACCTTATTCTCTTCAATAGCATGGAGTTCAAGATTTTAGGCCATGGTGAAAGCTTCATCAAAAGTGTGGAATGTTTGAACCCGCAAGGTGGATGAGATGTGCATGGCACATGCTCAAGAAAAGAGCTCGATGAGCTTAGGTTGAGGTAAAGGGGAGGAGAGTTGGTTGATCAGGCCTCTCCATCAGGCGATGAAATCGGCTATGGATTCGTCATCAAACTACCTGATAGAGTAGAGGTCTATAATAGAGACCTTTTTGGTGATATTAATCAAAAAGTGGTCGAGAAATAATTGGGCAAGTTGAGTGAATGAAAAGATGGAGGTGACTGGTAAGGGAACTATACCAATCGAGGGCGGCACCAGAAAGTGACATGGAGAATGTGCATAGCAATAACGCATCATCATGGGCTATAAGATAACAAGCATGTCTGAATGCTCATAGATGCTATTGAGGGTCTTCCTTACTCTAAAAGTGAGTAAACTTAGGAAGCTCCCACTGATTGGGATATAGTTGGATTGGGACAGAGGGAAGGATAGGTTCGTTGCAAATTTGGTCATATGAAAGAACATTGCTTGAACCAAAAATGGAAGCCTCAAGATTAGACATTTTTTCCATCAAAATTTTTATGAGATCGGCTGATGGATTGGCAGATGGGGCACCCCCTAGGTTGTAAGGCACTTGGAAGGTGCTAGAAGAGGCATATGACGTAGTCGATTGTGCTTGTATAGGTGCAACATATTGATAACTAGTCATTGGGATAGATGTGGGAGCCAGGGGTGGTTGTGCCATGAAGTTGGAGGGCACAAATTGAATAGGGGCTGCCAAAGGTGGTTGAGGGGTGGCAACACTGGTTGAAGGGTAGGTAGTTACTCTTGTGTTGATGGGGGCAAGGGTAGGCGGGATGGAGACAACTAAACTTTATAAAGGGGTAGAACTTGGTTGACTAGTCTATGGTTGATGGGGGGCTGAAGCCCCAATGGAAGTAGGACCATAAATAGAAGGAGAAGCCACACTTTGAAGATAGGACATGGTCAGGTTGATGGTCAAAGCAAAGGCTAGAGTGGTCATGGGTTGGGTAGCGGATGCTATCAATATCATTGCCACTTCAGTTAAGGAAGTTGGCATCCCATAAATTGGGTTGCCTAAGGAGTCTCGCGTTCAACTTCTTGCAAGATAATGTTGAAGGGCCTTGACATTGAGGTCAAGGAACCTTTCAAAGTTTTGATCCCCTTCGAGGATAATAGATGGTAGGGTCGGGGTTGATCAGGTAGGAGTTCGTTTAGTCTTTGAATGATACTCCATTAAAGGACTAGTCATGGAAGGTGAAGGCGGAAGTGGTCATTGCCTTGCGTGGTCGACAAGAGTCTTGGTTTGACTACGTGTCAAAACCATTCAAGGCAAGAGGTTCAGGTTTCAAAAATTGTGTTTTTCAGTTTCAGAAAAATAGGATGGATGCTGGATAGCAAGAAAGTTGGGTTTTTAAGCTCGCTATTTTTGAGAAGAAAAGTTTTGGACAGTGACCGACGTCGGTTGAAAAACTGATGTTGGTGAAATAGATTGCCGACGTCAGTCAAATAACTGATGCCAGTGAAGAAAGGTGCCGATGTCGGTGGAAAAACTGATGTTAGTGACTGTGTTTTTCCAGAAACTTAGAGAATTGAAAGTTTTTGGAAAAAAAGAAGAAAATGTCCTCACTAGCTCAAAAAACCAGATAAAGAAAGAAAAGAAATGAAGACAAACAGACCCTAAACGTTGAATCTTAAGAAAAAACTTTTAGAATCATGTTGGCTTATGCCTTAGAGTGTGTTTTTAGAAAGTTGGCTTGTAGAACGGGTCTTAGAAGAAGTAGTCTAAGGTTGGTTTCAGGTTAGTTTCGGTGCTCAAGAGTCTGTATTAGGTTCTGTACGTGGCCTGGTGCTAAGGAGCAAGCTCCCCTCACTTCACAAGCCCAGTGTTAAGCTAGTCTCGCTTAGCTAGTATATACTTCCCCTAGAGATTATCCTCTACCAGAGAACAGAGTGGGCTTTCCCCTTGGTAGTGAAGTCCAAGTGGGATTGCCAGGATGTGTAAGGTATCTGCTAGGTGATGAAATCCTAGTCTGACCTTGTCTCAGGTAAGTTTAGATGCTTGAGTTTGTGCAAGTGGTTTGGATGTGTAACATGAGTGTGCTACAATTTATTCATGATGCAATTTTAATTACTAGATGTGAGAGCTAAGTATGCATTTAGCAAGAAATGAAATGCAATGTATTTTAAGCCCGAATTGAAATGTGTGTTCGTATGCAGACAAGTGAGAAGAGGTTGAAGAGTATGACTTTGACTAGTCTAAGATGCAAGAACGAAAGAAGGGTTCTTTTTAACCTTGCTAATGGTGTCTTTTAGAAGAGATAAAAGAAAAAGATGCAAGGAGAGACCTAATGCACCTATATGAAAATTTTGTTTCAGAAGAAAAAGTATGAACCCAAGGAGAATTCCTAGGGTCCCACTAGGCGTGCCAGAATGTTTCTAACAAGTTTTTCGCTTTTCCACATTCAAAAGATGAAAGAAACTAAGATAAAATGGTCAGGGGTTTATACGTACTCAGATGAAGTTTGTGCACCATTATCCAGACATTGTAGGGACTCCTCTTTAGCTGTGGAGGATGACACCTGTAGAAGAAAGAGACTCAAACATAGAGATTGTTAGATAGATAGATAGTGAACTACCAAGCAAAATCTTGTTCCTAGAAGTGCAAAGACTTCTTGGAGGGATGACAATCCACTTTTGATAAAAAATAGAATGTTGCCAAAAATAGAAATGATAAAACACTAAATCAAAAGAAATGGAAACAAATGTGTACCTATATGTGGCAATCTATCTTCCATAGTCGCTGACATCAGTTAGTCTGCCGGTGTCGATGGGTCAAGGTCACCAACCTCAGTTAGTCTATCGACATCGGTAAGGTCAATGGGCCTGGTGGCTAGTGTCAGTCAGGGCAATGGTCTTGGATAGGGTCTGGATGAGTTTATGGTCTATTTGTGGTCAGTAAGATGGCTTGAGGTGTCTGAGAGTTTGTTTGGAGGTCTATGCAGGGTAGAAAGTATGGTCTAAAAGAGGGACCAGACAAAGGATTGGGGTGAAAAGTGAGGATAAGGATTTAGGTCTGGTCTGGTTGATAGCTGGGTCTGGGTGGTGATATTACTTAGAAGCAGTAACTAGAAAACATAATGAAAACATAGAAGAAATACTTAGCTATGGCTTGTTGAAGAAAGAGTGTAGCAGACTGGTTGCTAATGCTATTGGTGTAGAAAACTTGTTGTTGATGCTGCTAGTGTAGAAGACTTCTTGCAAGGTGGAGTGAATGATGCAGAGTACATGTACCTTGTGATGCTTGTTGTGTGTCTGGGAGAGAGGGAGGGAGAGAGGTCAGATTGAAAGATTGGCAGATTGAAAGATTAGCAGATTGAAGGATTGAAGGATTGGCTGATTGGAAAAAGATTGAAGATTTAAAGATTGGAAAATCTGCATTCTGGATGTAGAACGTAGTTTTAAAGGCAACTGATGCTGGCAATACCATCGACATCGGCCGACTACTGACTGACATTGGTAGACAAAGAATAGGAAAAAGGGCTAAAATAGCCTTTTGTCCATTTTTCCATTTGCCAAGGTCAGCTGGTCGTGGGAAAATGGTAGAAGGTAGGTTAAATGAGCGTGAGAGGCTAGTGGGAGGGATGAAATGGGGGTTAAGGTAATTAATATTTGGCATGGGGTAGTGGAGGGCATCCAAGGAGAGGTATCCAAGGGTGGTGAGGTGTTAAGGAGAGGGAGAGAGAGAATTATTAATTCAAAATAGATAATTATTTTAAATTAATAAGACATAGGTGGGTTAGGGATGGTTAGAAGTTAGAAAGGGACCAAGGGGGGAGAACAACCAAGGAGTAGACACGATTTCAGTGTCTACACCCCGTTTTAAGGGGTGTATTATAGAAATTAAGAGGATGGAGGAGTACTTACTTTCACTCAAACTAATAGAGCTTAGCTTAGATGAAATCAATGATCAATGGAGTTATGACCTAGCTGGCCACATATCTATTCTCAATACCATTTACCCCTTCATTCATGATCCCTGACCATACTTCAAATAATGGAAGTCATCAATGGAGGATGAAATTAATCACTATGTCAATCTATCCAAGATCCCCTTAGATATTCACTAATTATGGGAGTCTTTCTATAAACTAGTCTAGGATTTTGATCTCGTGAAGCTCATGACCAAGGGTCTAAGAATGTAACTCATATATAGGGGATGTAACAAAGAAAATATTGAAGCCTATTAGAAGTATAGGTAATAAATGTTCTATATAGAGCTTAATTTTAAAGATCTAGACTCTGATGAGCAATTTGAGAACCTTTGGGATTAGTAACATGAGGAAGATACTCAGGCAAAAGAAGAGGTTTTGGTCAAATAAGAAGAAGAGGATACCCACTTAGGAAAAGACAAGGAAGTTTTCATGATTCAAAGGCCTATTTCCTATCCCTCTCCTTTATATGTAACAACCTAATAATAGAAGTAACCCACTACATGGAAACCTAAAGCAGGGATGGCTCAGCCTAGCTTTGAGGTGAAAACATCCAACACTCTTATTGAGCCCAAGAAAAATAAGTTACACTTTTCTCACTCTCTCCTTTCCATTTATTATTCATTCTTTACTTTGTCTTTTCCTCTCACCATTTCTACCATGCTTGCACCACTTTTGATTGGTTAGTCAATCACCATGCTTGCATTATTTTTCACTCGACTACCTTCATCCACCACAAGTACATCCATCATGGTGCAATCACCCACTACCCCTCTTTATTGCCTCCTACCTTTGTCACCTTCCACATTTACCATTTACCCACTCATACCTAAGGGACCATCATTTGCTACTTCATAATAGTAAGTGACCATTCCTTTTAAATTGCCACAAAGATCCCCTTCATAGGGGAATTCATTTAGTCATAGGAGTAGTTCCACTGGTAATTTGAAACTATAAGAAAAGATAGAGAAGCCTAGGTGTATAAAATAAGGGGGAAAATGGCCAAGGCCCTAATGATACCACACATGTGGTCATTATTTAACCCCACACAATAATCTCTAATGATTTCATAGATGAAACTAGTAGCAATAAAGACCCAAGAACAAATGTAGTTGGGGGATTATTTAATCCATGTTGTCAGCCTAAATCTCAACTAGGAAAGACCACATGATAGGGTCAAATTGATGAAGGATACCTATAAGTCTATTATAATAGACTACATCAAGGCAGGTCATTGATTGGAGAAGAAAAAGAAAGAAATCACAAGAGTTAAGGCCACCATCAAATACCTAAACACAGAGGCCAAGGCAAAAGACCTAAAAAAATATTTATATGAATGATTACAGATTTAGAAGAGATTTAATGAGCAAAACATAATATATAATGAGCCCAGATCAATAAACACAACATATGTATTTATCTTGGGAAAACCTCAAAGATGTAAAAAACCTAGAAAAGTGATATTCAATATTGAGAAATAATAATAACCCCATTACATCAAATCTTATTCATCTCACTTCTTCTCAGATAAATTCTTCACAATTTTGTCTTAGACAAGTATTTGTCACATGCAAGAATACTTTAATATTTTTTGTGTTTGAGATATTTTACAATAGGGGTAAAACCGTATTTATAATGATTAATGATGGGATATGATCATTGTAAAAATAATGGGTCCATCCACCCTAATAAATCTAATTAATAAATATTTGATAAATATTAAATAACTATATTAGGATTATTTATTTTCCCAAAGTTTACACCTTGAGTAAATAAATAATATGTTATTTATTTAATTACTTACCAATGTAAGCCAAGGGTTAATAATAACCACTTAGACATTAATTATTCTAATAAGACCTAGAGATCACAAAGATGAGGTCCAACCTATAAATATGTGTCACATTTGAAATATTCCCATTGGAAAATAATCAAAGGGTCCAACTACAAAGCCAAGTAACATAGTTGAAGGCTAAAATTGATTGCCTAAAAAGAGAAAATTAGGTTGTAGAGAATAAGATGTAGGAAAAATAATTAGAGTTTGTGCAAACCCATAAGAGTCTCTTAAAATCTATGAGAATATAGTAATATATGAAGTATTAGGTGTAAAAAGAGTCCAAAACCAAAGAATAATAGATCCAACAATTAAAGAATGACCTTGCTGCCTACTCCTAGACCACAAACATCATCCTAATAATCCAAGAGTTATATGCATCATATTGGGAAAGGATAAAGAATATGGCCTCAAACTTGAATTTAACACTTGGTTTTATTACATATTCACAATGAATAATTACACAAGTGAGTGTATATATGGATTAGTTACTCACCTTCATATCCCCCTAAGGTCCAAGATTCATAGTGATTAGTCTAGAAGCTATATGGTATGACAAACATGATGCTCTAGGTAGCAGGGGTAGCTGATATAAGGTAGGTATAAATCAAGGTTAATGAGTTCTTAAGATATAGAAAATCCACATACAAATTCAAGGAATTTTTGAATTCCTTAGATAAAGTGGTTCAAGACATGAAGGGACACATTACACAACTAGTCTAGTTAGGACTCCCCTCCCTGTTCCTCATAGATAACATGATCCTTCAGAAGATAAGATAAAAGAACTATTGATCACAAAGTATAATGAACATACTATCTTCTCAGACCTAGGTCAATCACCAAGCATTTTTGAGTTGGAGACCATTTTACAGCCTCTTTCCCAGCTTGAGTTTCAGATGCAAGTAGTTGTATAAAGTCTGAGTAATGTCTCATTTACGGAGATAATTGATTTGGATAGAGCCTTCGAGGCTTTGAAAATAAAGACTCAACCCATAGAGGAAGAGTGGATGCCTTTAAAGGTGGTTCTTAAAAATTTATAGGTTTTTTAGACTTCACCTTTTTGTAATTTTTCTTTGAATTGTTTGAGAAACCATAAATTTTGGGTTCTTCCATCTACAGGTAGATTCCCCTGCAAGTTGCTAGGAACTATGGATCGAATCCACATTTTGAATTTTTTTGGAAATTACTTTTTCATCATGAATGTGCTTATAAATTTGGTTAGATTAGTCAACCTCCTCTTTACTAAGTTCCCCTTTATATTTCTAGCTAACTCTTAGCTCTTTTTGCTAGTGACACATGGCACCCTACACTCATTTTTTGCAAAAAAGTTCTTAGTTTCACCAAGAGTAGCACCACCTTGACACATGGCATCAAAGCACTCATCGAGAGTAAAGGGTTATTTTTTCAAATATTTAAGGTGTTCTAGTAGCTAATAAAATAATAGGTGGGGCCCAATATGCAGGTATAACTAGAAAAAATCAAGCCTTCTATGTGGCATTATGGTACTTATCTAAGGTAAAGTTTTGTTGTTAGAGTTTTGAGTCACACTATTTTCCAAGGGAAGTGGGCCCCATTTTCAATAAAAATTTTAGATTCAGTTTGAAGGGACACACACATCACTACAATGCTTCTTCTAAACATTGTGAGAATCATGAGGCATCAAAGTTGTGCCATATCCTAGATTTGAATATAATCTACACTCATGAGCTGAAGATCTCCCTTTTTAGTTTCAATGGCCTCATCATGAACATAGATGCTAGGTTCTAGGTGTCATTTCCTCATGATGTCATTATTCCTATATATATTTTGGGCTTCTTTCTTTTATAGGGGCTGGTAGTTAGATAATAAAAATTATTTTAATGAATGATATCAGAGAGCAGTCATTATAATAGGTTTAATTATGAATAGAAATAGTAGTAATTATTATCTTTTATTTCAAGACATTAGTAGGTGCCCCTTGCAGGAAAGATTGAATAGTTTATACTGTGCCCTTGGGCCTTTTGTATTTTGTTCTCTACCTAACAATGAAGAGGATGTGATGTTTTGTGTCAAATTGTATGAAATCAATTGCTTTCTATTTTTTATATTCTCTACTTATATAGCATTGGCTTTTATTTATGTTGTAGGATTTAGATCATGCATATGCTCTTTTAAATTATCTGTAATATTTTAGAGGTTCAAGTTATTTTATGTAATATTAAGCATTATGGTGCATTACCTTAGTTTTATATGTATTTACTTCTTAACCCTTTTCCCCCAATTAATTTGAATATTTGGCTTCTAAAATCTTGAAGATTACTTCATAGATCACAATTTTAGTCCCACTTGTGTAAATCTTCACATAGGAAACTATTCATTGAGAATGAGAGTTTTATGCATCAATAGTAACACATTGATTTACACTTTTGCATCAATATTACACCCATGGAATAATCAATTGCATTGATTTCAATCTCCAATGGATGCTACACATCTAGAAATACTAACACTGGGGTTGTGCGTATCTTTTCTTTTAGCATGTCAAAGGCACTTTGGTGATTACCTCTCCCCTAAAAGACTTGTTTAGTACTTCTAAAATCATGCAAATGAGATGAAATCAATGATAATTTAGTAATAAACTTCCTCCAAAATTGGAACACCCCTAGGAAACTTCTAAATTAAGTTACATTTTAGGCTTAGGCCATTTCATAATGGCTTCAAATTTTAAGGGATTAAATTTTAGTTTACCATCCCATACAACATATCCTAAATATACTAAAGATATTTTACCAAATTTACATTTAGACATAATTTATCTTTTTTTAATGTTTCTAAGACTTTCCTAATATGATTTACATGATCTTCCAAAGTTTTACCAAAGATCAAATATCATCTAAGTAGACTATTAAAAAATAATATATGAATGGACTAAATATGTCATTCATAATTTGCATGAATGTGGTGGGTGCATTACAAAGCCCAAAAGGCATAATAAGCCATTCAAAAAGGCCTTCCTTAGTTTTAAAAATATCATCTTCACTAATTTTAACTTAGTGATAAGCACTTATTAAGTCTAACTTAGTGAAATGAATATATTTTTTAAACTAATCTAATAAACCATCAATGCAAGGAAATGGGTAGTGGTTTTTAATAGTAATGTTGTTTAAAGCTCATAAATCCACACACATCTACCAAGTGCCATATTTATTTGGCACCAAAAGAATTGGTAAACTGCATGGGAAAGTGCTTGGCCCAATGACCCCTTTCTCAAGAAACTATTGGACTTCATTCTTTATTTCTTCATTTTACACCATAGACATCTTGTACATGCCAATATTAAGAAGAGATGCATCTTTTTATACTTGTATCTCATGATGTATATGTGTTTTAGGAGGTAAACCTTGTGGATCCTAAAAAACATCAATATAGTTAGACATAATCTTAACTATTTCATTCCAATTTTTAAGATCACAAACTTTTAGAGCTTTGGATTTATTATCATCCTTGGATTTAAAATCAGGAGTACAAAGTTATTGATTACATTGGCAAGCCTTTTCATCTATCTTTCAGATATAAGTGATAAGTTTGATTTTATTCTATGGGATCTAACAATGTATTCAACCCCATATTTTACAAGCAAATATTTATTTTCTTCCCTATAGAATATGGATTTTATATCATACAAATAAAGACTTCTAAGTAAAATACCACAATATCAAGTGGGACCACATCTAACTCTACCTCATCAATGAACTTAAAGGTGATTAAAAATATTAACCTACATGTTTTTGTGACTTAAATTTTTTACATAATCACATATCCATCCTAAAGGTATGGTTTAGTATGTGGTTTCATTTCAAGTCTTACTTCGTTTACAACTTCTTCAAAAATGAGATTAGCCTGATATCCACTATCAAAAAGAGTATCTATCTTAGTATGCTTAAAGATAAATTTAATGTGGAATAAATCATTTATTTTATTTTCATCATGTATAAATTTAAAACTCAAATAATAATGAGAATTAAGAGATGTAGTGCTATAAGAGGAAGAAGAAGAACCTTTCATACACATGACAGTGACCTTGGTCTCATCACTAGAATTAGATCCAAGATCTTATTGTATTTTTATAGTAGTATTCTTAACTTTATTATTACCAAACCATTTTGGCCTACGTTCTGGGTGGATCTTCCAAAACTTATAATCTATACGGAATTCTCACTTTTAATGAGAGAAAAAAGTGTTCCCATCCTCTTTCTTGATCATGGAGGTGTGTTTTATCCCACTCTTTCATTTTCCTTTGCCTTTTCCTTTAGGTGGTTTGCTTGGATTGTTTGTGAGGTATTCCCTATCCTTAGTCACTCTACCCCTTGATTCAATATGGGTAGCTTGGACACAAAATTAATTGAGATTAGTGGGGTTAAACATAAGGATTGTATGCCTTAAATAAATATGTAAACCATCAATATATTTTGAAAGATTCTCTTGAGTGTAAATAAGAATTCATAACACCAAATCCATATTTCTAAACTCTTGAGTGTAATCATGTAAAATTTGACCCTTATATTGCCTTAAATTTTACTAATCCACAGTAGCTTGTTGTATATAACCTAATGAATAGAATTGGTTTTTTAATTTAGAAAAAAAATCAGTCCAAAAAGAGATAAATTTACCATGATTAAGGAGATCTTATTTTGTCTTAATCTCCCAACAAATGAGTGTTGTACCACCCAGCCAAAGAGTAGCCAGTGGATTTTTTTCCTTGTCATCAATCTTATGAACCTTGCAGTATACTTCCATATGATTGATCAAATGATCCAAATTTTATGCACTAAGCTCTCATTCTAAGTTGAAAAGTAAAATTTAACATCAAGATTAACCTTAAAAGATATAGATGTTGAGGTGTTTTCAATAATATCTCCAAGGTGGCCAAGGGTGTTCATGAGTTGTTGATTATTCTAGTAGGTCAATGGTAAAGTATGCCTTAGTGATCATGCATGGACCTTGTAGTGTTTTCTTGGTTAGGTAAGATGATGGATTTTGATGATGTGTTGATCATGTTCTAGGGTCAGATGGGGTATAAGGATTTCTTTGTGTACTTATAGAAGTGAAAATAATTCATCTAAATATTCTTGTGAAGGTCTAGGTTATCCTAGTCATCTTGGTAGTTTTTTTGAGTAAATAGATTGATGGTGTCAGCATTCACACATGTGAAGGCAATAGAAGAAAGTGATAACATGGTTTTATTAAAATTTGTGCCTAGAGCATGTGTTTAATATTTTAAATCTTGACATGATTTTTACCAAAATTTATTATGGTTCAAATTTTCTCTCCCAGGCAAATTTCTTTTTTTTCCATATTTAGCCAAATTTACCTTAAAAAGTGATCATTAGAATTCAAGTACTTGAATTTACAAAGAAAAACCAATCTAAAATGTTTTGCCTATAAATTTTGATGATGGAGTAAAAATAAATGTGGTATATAACTTCAATGGAAATCCAAAAAAATTTATTTGGTGGTTTGAATGCTCGTACATTTGTATTTATTATGGTTTAAAGTTGACTAAGGGTTTGAATTTCTTTTGCAAGAGACCCGAGAAAGATGTTTGAGTTTTTATTGATGGTGTGTGGATGTTTCATGGTGAATTATCTATTATAGAGTGGTTTATAATCCTTGAGGATCATTTGTATGGATTTTTGATGTTTGACCAATCCATATTCAATATGAACGATTGCTTGGAAGTTGATTATTTTTTGGTTCATGGTGTTTTCATGCACAAAGAAATTAATCGAAAGGTTTTGCATATGCAGAAGAGTGTAGTGATGAATGGGATCACTTTACGATGTGTTAGGGATCATGTGGCATGGACCTATTTTATTTGAAATGGTCTTGTGTTTCTATTTTAGCTCGGTGAAGTGTTAAATGGTTGAATAAGTCTCCATGGACATAAAGGGATACTTAAGCCTAATTGAAAGGTGTTGCTACTTAAGGGTAATTTATTGAATATATGTTCAACCTATTTATATGGTGTTGATATTTTCATAAGTGGGATATAAGCCTTAATGGTTAAGGAATGTCTTCTGGCTGACTAAGAAGGTGATCATCATGAAGGCTCTATAAATAGTATAAACAAAGATGAAGGCTTATAGAGTTGATGTGTGAATAATAGTGAAGTGTGAGTAAGATTGGTAGATGGATTAAAGAGAAAATAAATGTGAGGAATATGTGTGTGACCTATAGGTCACATTTTTGATGTGTTAATAGTGTCTTATGTGGTTGATTATTAAGAATGGGCAAAGAAGTTTAAAGTGATGGATGAATTGCTTGTGTGTGAAGGATTGAGAAAGTGTGAATGGTTAAAGGGAGATATTATTAATTATTTATCCATCACATTGGAATTAAATTAGATTTATGGAGGTTTTGATATCAAAAGGTGTTATGTGGGTGTTCAATATCTAGGACAGGTGGGTGCCTATCCATGCTTAGGGGTTGGTGATCCTTGTGAAGTGGGTGTTTCACTAAAAGTATCTTATTTGTGATATCCTATAGGATTGTAGTCCATTTATTTATAATATTGATAGTGGGTTTTATTCCCCATGAGGGTTACCCACATAAATCATCTATTATGTACTTTGATCTTACATAGTTTTCTTTGTTCATTGTAATGAATGGTTTAAATGGTTCATGAATGATTATGTTTAATGATTAAGAGTTTTAAGGATTGGAATTCAAGTTTATTATATTTAATCACTAATTCACCCCCTCCTCTTAGAGATTATACCTCTAACAATCAATATCAGAGCCACACCTTCTTTACAAGTTTAACCACTTGAAGGTGATCAAAGGTGAAATAGGTAGTAATCAAATGTGGGGTGATTTTTACACTAATAAAGAAAAAAATTTAAATGGATAAAGATATGATTTTTGGAATTCATATATGAAGACCTACATCATGTCTCTAGGTTTTGACATTTGGCCATCTATTATGGATGGGTATTCTACACCTCAGACTCCTAAAAATAGTGCAGATGATAAAACATTGAGTGAGAATAATTACAAAGATATGAATGCTATCATTTTTATCTTATCAAATGTTGAGTTCACCAAGATAATCCATTGTAAGTCTACCAAGGAAATCTAGGACAAATTGGAGATCATCTATGAAGGAGAATCAAAGGTTAAGTTAGCTAAATTATAGACCTATCAAGGAAGAAGATACTATGGCATCCTATATTATAAGGTTTGATGAGGTGGTGAACATGATTAGATGTCTTGGAAAGGAGATTGAAGAAGCTACTATAGTACAAAAAGTATAAAGGTTTCTCACTCTCAAGTTTCATTCATAATTTTCTACTATAGAATAAAGTCATGATATTATCAAGATTAATATGGATTAATTATATGGAATTATTACTACCTATGAGATGAGAGTAAATGAGAACAAACTACCAAATAAGGAAGTAGCCTTCAAGGTGATCAAGGAGATAAAAGGAAATAAAAATAGGTTAAGTCATAAAGACTTTGATTTTAATGAAAATCAACTTGAAGCCATGATTACAAGAAAACTAAATGTAGGATTAGGTAAATATAAAGTGAATATTCATTTTAAATTTTTTTCATGTGGTAATTTTGGTCATTTTTTAGCTAAGTCCCTAGATAGAGGCAATTCTAAATACAAGGAATCTCATGAGGATGAGCACAAGAAATTTGAGTGTCCTAACAAGTACAAAAAGTTCTTCAACATGATAAATAGTAAGAAAGAGTCATACAAGGTAGTAAGAGTCTTTATCATGAAGAAGACAAAAAATCATCTAAGAAACACATTAGAAAGTTATTATTCATCTCATGATGATAACAAATAGACACTATTCATGGATCTTGAAGATGATGAAGGTGAATTTTATTTAGGCAAATATCTCTTTTGTGGAGATAGCTCAGAGGAAGAAGATGAATAAGTCACTCTTGAAGAAAAATATCTAATTACCTTAGAAGAGTTGAAGATTATACAAGGCAAGATTAGAAAGCAAGCATCCTTTATCAAGACCTATGAGGAGAAAATTGGCTTCTTTGAAGAAAGGTTGAGCAATGAAGTTAAAGAGAATGATGAGATCACTCAACACCTTGAAACTTAGGTTTCTACCCTTGCTAAAGAAGTAAATATTAAGGATGAAGAATGTGTCAAATATAAATTAGAGATGGAGTCTTTTTACGTGAAACTAGATCAAGTTATGGGTAAGCTTGAAACATATCAAAAATTTGAGAAAATTACAATTGATCTTAATGACCTATGTAGCAGTCGAAAGGTCTTAAATTAAAACTCAAGTCTAGGGTTCCATGAAGATGTTCAAAAAGATAAGAATATTGAGAAGACTATGGTGGTAGATCAGAAGACTAATCACATTAAGGAGAGTGCTAGTAAATACAAGAAATATGTCAATATGAATAAGAAAGACAACTTCAAAAGCTACAAAAGTTCAAATCAAATCAATAAACTAATGCAATAAGGTACGATAACTTCTTCAATGGATACTATAATTTTTGTCATCAGGTTGGTCATAGGATCATTGATTGTAAAATAAAATCTCTTAGTAAGATAATTACATGGAATTATGACAAAGATAATGACAAGAATGAAGAATATCATCACTCAAGATAGTCAACTAGTACATAAGGAAAGCATGACATCTTGTGGTATAGGTGTCAAGGGATTGGTCATATTACAAGGCCTTATAATGACTTCATCAAGAAATCAAATTATTAGGTGCATGAATGGGATAATGAAAATTCAAGGTGTCATCATGTATCCCATACACAAGGTATGTACAATTAAATAAATTTCATTTGCTTCAAGTGTCAAGAGAGAGAGGTCACATAGCAAAGTTTTGTAGGAACGGTTCAAATTTTACTTCAAATAATGTCAATACTAACATGAATAAAAGGATACATAATGAATGGAGCCCCAAAGAGGTGAATTAAAAATAGGGTCAAAATAGATTATTTGTCATGACAAAATAGGTTACAATTATAAGTGTCAAAGAGAAAGTCTTATCTACCCAAGTAGACAAAAGAATCACATCTAAAAGAAATAATGAAGTTAAGGTTTAAAGTTAATTTAAAGATGAGGTAGGACTACAATACAAGTGAGAGAATGGAGATGTGGGAGTCTTTTGAGTTTTGGGACCTTTAGTTTCTCTATGATAAGTGGGTGTCTCTACTAATGATTCTTAGAAGACATCTTTCATATATAAAAAGCAAGTGTGTGTGATTTGAGCATGGCGATGTGGGATTTTCTTAAGTTTTGGGACCTTTAGTCTCTATATGATAATTGGGTGTCTCTAATTATGATTTTTAGGAGAGATATTTCAAATATAGAAGCAAGTGTGTGTGCTCTAGGTGATATACAAAGTATAGAGGTACGTAGAGTTGTTGATTAGTTTTTAATACCAATGCCATTATGGTAGAGTATTGATGATATTTTATTTCCAAGCCTTTTATTGATCATATATGGCCAGCAGTTAATGGGGAGAAATAAGTTCATGTGGTTTCTCTAAAGGTTTGTGATGAAAAGATTTAAGAAATTTGTTTAGAGATATTGGTCTTAAAAGCAAGTTTTAGTCAATATTTGAAGCTTGGTTTAGTAGGTCAAATCATGAAGAATGAAGGTAAGATTTATTTTAAGTGTTGAGAGGACTTGTCAAAGTGTATTCCATGGGTTAAGATGTGCTCAGTTGGTCAAAATAATCATTCATAACCATTTTTTCAATTTGACCATTTCACTTAGTCTTCACTGCCTAGTGAGAGCTCATCATGAAAAATAGGTGAATTTGGGGTTTATAAAACTAACCAAGGGTTTAGGATAGTTATATTTTATGTGTCCAAGTGATAAAGGTTCCTTAAAGGTGTAATTTTTATCACATTATCAGTTGAAGGTGTTTTGGAATAGTGATAGGGCATACATAGGGTCTATAAGCATAATCATGAGCTTTCCAGGTGTCAAATGAAATTTGGTGAGTGTTCAAGGTGATTTTGTAGAATATAAAGGTGTTTTAACCTCATATGGGTGTGTTATAGATGGTTGTATGATTTGAAGGCCTCTTTAGGGAAAGTTGAAGATTTTTTATGGCTTTTGGGTTTGACAATCTCTACTTAAGGGCTAGTAGGACAAAAACCATGTTCGTAGTTATATGGGTTCCCCAAGGATTAATACCTCAAGAATTGGTCCAATGGTGTGCATTGGTGACCTCAAAGTGTGAGAAATATTTTAGGATTTGACATAAAATATAAGATGGTAAGTTGACCACATTACTATTTGATGCCCTAGTGTTTTAGTCCATGTGGGTTAATGACCTGCCAAAGGAGTTGAAGTATAAGGTTGATTAATCTAATGGAATGGAAAAATGGGTGCTCAAAACATGATTTATATTCATCTAAAATTGTATGGTGTGTTCTATGATTGAGCATTTATGGAAATGGAAGGTTAATTGACAAGTCAATTAATGAAAGAGATATGATGAAGAGGAAGATTTGGATAATGAAAATTGGCATGCATAAGGGAGAATATGATTCTACATCAAATATGAAATTTCAAGTGATGAATATCTCTACACATAAAGTTATGGACTCTGCTAGGTTTAGGTAGGGTTACTAGGCCTCTAGATAAGGATAAGTGATTCAAATGGACTTTTTGGTCATTTAATCCAAAATAACAAGGTATGGTTATTATCATATGAGTATTTCAGTCTATTTTTATCATATTTCATGTTTAAATAATGGCTTGAACATCTGTTAGTAATCATGGAGTTGGCTTGTGAAGAGAAAATTTGAAGGCAACTATGAAGTTTCATTGTAGTTGGAGATGGTATGATGGTGATCAAGGGGTGCCTAAGCTCAAGTGACTTAGGGGGAGTCCCTATAAATGTTATCAAGGTGTGATCACTATTATTTGTTTGATATTATTCATTTATTCTTCATAAAGGAGTGCGTGGTCAAAGATGAGTATTTTCAATGAGTAGGTTTAAGGTAGTCATGTCAAGAAAAGGTATGCATAGTGATAGGAGAGTCTATATCATCTCCAATATGATGTACATTCTTTATTTTGGCTTTTAAAAAATTTACAGGTCCTCAAGATTAGTAGGTAATCCCATTTTTTCATTGTGTCAAAGGGGAGAAAGTGTTTGTAGAGGGAGAAAGTGTATGTGCATAGTTTTATGTTGGTGTTTACAAGTGTTGACATAAATGATAAATGGGGAGATTGTTGAGGTGTTGTAAATGATGTATCCAAGGTGGCCAAGGGTTTTCATCAGGTGTCAATTATGCTAATAGGTCAATGACAAAGTGTGCTTTAGTGATCTTGCATGGACCTTGTAGTGTTTGCTTGGTTAGGTAAGATGATAGATGTTGATGATGTGTTGACCATATTTGAGGGGTAATATGGGGTATAAAAAGTGATTGGTGTAATTTTTAAAGTGAAATTAAGTCATATAAATGGTCTTATGAATGTCTAGGTTATCCTAGTCATCTTGGGAGAATTTCTTGAGTAAGCAGATTGATGATGTCAAAATTCATACATGTGAAGGTATCAGAAGAAAATGGTCACATGAATTTATTCAAATTTATGCCTAGAAAATGTGTTTCAAATTTCAAATATTGAAATAATTTATATTAGAAGTTATTATGGTTCAAATTTTATCTCTCAGGTAGATTTCATTGATTTCCATACTTAGCCAAATTTGCATTAAAAAGTGACCGTTCGAATTCAAATATTTGAATTTACAAAGGAAAATCAATTTGTAATGTTTTGCCTATAACTTTTGATGATGGATGAATTTTAGGATGGAGTAAAAAAAAATGGTATATAAATTTAAGGTAAATATATGAAAATTGATTTTGAGGTTTAATTTGTCATACATTTGTATTTATTGTAGTTAAAAGTTGATTGAGGGTTTGACTTTCTTCTTCAAGTGACCCGAGAAGGATGTTTGAGTTTTTATTGATGGTGTGTGGATGTTTCACGGTGAATTATCTATTAGAGAGTGTTTTAGATTCCATGAGGATCATCTATATAGATTTTGGAGGTTTTAATGATCTACATTCAGTATGAACCATTGCTTAGAAGTTGGCTATTTTTTCATTCATGGTGTTTTCATGCACAAGGCAATTAATTGAAAGGTTATTCATATGAATATGAGTGTAGTGATGAATGGAATCACTTAAGGGTGTATTAAAGGTCATTTTAAATTGAAATATGTGCTTTTAAGTGGTCTTATGTTTCTATTTTAGCTCAGTAAAGTGTTAAATTAATGAATATGTCTCCATGGACCTAAAAGGGCTACTTAGGCCTAATTAAAAGGTGTTTCTACTTAAGGGTGATCTATCAAAGCTATGGTTGACCTATGTAGGTGGTGTTGATATTAATATAAGTGGGATAGAAGTCTTAAGGGTTAAGGAATGTCTTGTGGCCAACTAAGAAGGTTGTGACCATGAATTCTCTATAAAGAGCATAAACACAGATTAAGGCTTCTAGAGTTGATGTGCAAAGAATAGTGAAGTGTGTGTAAGCTTGGTGGATGGATTAAAGAGAATAGTAGTGTGAGGAATATGTATGTGGCCTAGAGGTCATATTTATGATGTTATAATATTGCATTATAGGGTTGATGATTCATAATGAGCGAAGAAGTGTAAATTGATCCAAAAGTTTATTTTGGATGCATTACTTGTGTGTGAAGACTTGAGAAAGTGTGAAGGGTTAAAGAAATATATTATTCATTCTTTATCCATAAAATTTGAAGGAAATTAGAGTTATGTATGATTTGATATTAGAAGGTGTTGTGTGGGTGCTCAACATCTAGGACAAGTGGGTGCTTGTCCATGCTTAGGGGTTGGTGCTCCTTGTGAAGTGGGTGCTTCATTAAAATTTTCTTATTTTTGATATCCTATAGTACTATAGTCTATGTGTTTGTAGGATTGAGAGTGGGTTTTATTCCCCATGATATTTCCCACATAATTCATGTGTTATGCGCTTTGATCTTGCATAGTTTTCTTTGTTCATTGTAATGAATGGTTTATATGATTCATGAATTGTTATGTTGAATGATTAAGTGTATGAAGGATTTGAATTGAATTTGATTTTATTAAATCACTAATTCACCCCCAGTGATTGTACCTCTAATAATAGAATCATAAACTTTGTTTTTCTTATAATCAAAGAAAGACAAAGAAGATTTATGTGGAGGATATTCTTATCCTTTACCCTTACCACTGGTTGAGGGTTCTTCCTTTTTTTTACCTTTACTTCATTTATTTATTATATGATACAAATCTTACACCATGCTCTTCATCTCAAGAAATGTAATAGTTATAATCTCACACGGATCTTTTTGATTTCATGTATATCTTATTGTAACACTTTCTCTATTTTGGCTATGTCACCCAATCTCTCAAAATATCTTATTGTTCTAAGTTAGTTGAGTTGTTTTCTAGTTTCTAGTATAGTTTATTTTGCATATAATAAAAGGTTAGATCCATGTTGGATCTAAAGACATATAGATAGACACATATATTATATGTTTATTTATTTTTGAATATAAGAATACTTGTAACAGATTAATATTTCATTCTATGTGTTAAGATAACATTTTAAGACTGAATTGATTTAACCTTGAATCTAAAGGTGAGTAAGGGCCTACTCCCCAATGAGGCAAGAGATGTTATTTTAGTATTTATAAGTTTATTTATTATTTACTTCAATTGAAATTAGTATATATATGTTATTATAATTATAATCTGCTAGATAAAATAAATGTTAATGTGTTTAATTTCATATTTGAATAAGCATTTATCATTAATTTAATTATATTAAATTTTATTTTGCAAGTGTGGGTTTGAGATTTGGTTTTAGTGAGTTTACTTTATAGCATTGTGTGATTGATTTTAGATTATTTAATTTGGTAGTTTGGTGCATTTTAATTTCATGTAAGAGTGTTTATTGTTAACATTATTTTAGATTATTATAAATATACATTAGGATAGTACCACACCAAAAACCTCCCAAATAGTATTGTTAGCTGAAACAAATAAATACCTTACTACAGATAGCCTTGGACACTAGCCTTGGTAAGAATTAACACCAACATAGATTGATTAAATGAAGGGATAACAATGACACCCATTATTTTTGGCACCATTTTCAAGGAATTATTTTAAAGAGTTAGTAAGGGTAACATTTAGACTAACAGTCAAAATATATAAACCAAAAAATAGAATAAATTACTCTCTTGTCAAATACAAGTATATGAGTAGGCAAAGGGATTCACAAGGAATGTTTGTTTGAAAATATCCTTATCCTGTAGGGGAAAAAATCAAATTATTTTTAGAAAATATAGAAATTTTGTAGAAATAAATGAGTCTTTTAGAATTACCTCTTTGGATCTAGAAGAATCTTCCTCTATACGAGTTGAAATTTTAGACATTGAATAACCAAAGGACCTTAAAGAATCTCCTCCTCTCAATAGAACTCTATTTGAGATGGGAGAAAATATGGGACATGTAGAAAAACCTCATGGGAATCTTCGTGAGAGGACCTTTTCTTATCCTGTTATCTTTGAGAATGATGACTAAACCACAATGAAAAATATTTCCCCATCCAATCTACCTACCTTTAGAGATTTATCCATTGAAGACCCAAATCAATTTATTTTTTATTTCAAATTACTTTTCCAAAACTATGATAAAACTTTATAAAATCAAAATTTGAAGCTCTTTCCTTCTACTCTTAAGGAAGGAGCAATGAGATGGTTCATGGAACTAGCAGGAAACTCTATAGCACTTGGAGAGAAATACAAATAGTATTCTTGAAAAAATGCCAAGATTACTACAAGGTCAAGGATAGAAAATAATATTTTTTCAAAATAAAGCAAAATAAAGATGAAAACCTTGAATATTACCTAGACCAATTTGATTTTGCCCATAACAGATGTGGATATGAACTATCCAAGGAAGTGATCAAAACTATTTTCCTTAAAGGATTGGATGACTCCTCCATGGATTCTTTGAATCTCATGGGAAAGGGAGATATTATAATATTAGACTTCCAAGAGATTACATGTTTATGTACCAACTACTTGAGGACAACACCTAGTAGTAGCAAAGGGAATCTAGGAAAATCTAGTGATGTAAGCCAACTCATGGAAGAACTAAAAAACTTCAAAATAGGTATACTATTTCAACTAAACATAACATTATATGTATTTTAAGCTCAGGCTATATCTAACATAGAACCACTGGAAATATATTATCTAAATTGTAGATTAAAACATGCTCTCAATGACTATCCTCTAGATAAAACATAAATCTATGGAATATGTGATGCTCATGATTATGACACAAAAAATTATAGTCACCTTCCTAATATCAATAATTAGTTCAAATATAATGTAAAAATGATAGAATAAATAAACTATATTCAAAGACAAGGAAATACCTTCCAACAAAATCAACCATAATAGTTTGGGTCAATGATTCTTTTTCTATAATGGCATGCACCTCCATAAGTATGAGTAGTACCACCATAATGGGGCACCCAAAAATCGATGCCATAACAATGGATGATGCCCCAACCTTTTAAAAAAACTTGGATACCTCAAGGTCACCAGTAGATATGGGAAAATCAACATTGGAATCTTGTTCCAAACTATAACCAACAACAACAAAAAATATTTCCATAATGACAACAAGCATTAATGGCTCCTCAAGGAAATCAAGCAACCCCTATATATAAATTAAACCAACCTCAACTACCTACTTAGCCTATAAAAAATGAAAAGAATAGAAGGTTTATGTATATGAACAAGGTGAAACCATAGGGGTAGGTGCTATTGAATGTGTAAACATACATCTTAGGTCTAGAAAAATGTTACAAGAGCCTTAGATCATCATCACAGAAGTACCTCATGAAAAATAAAGTCAACAGACTCAACCAAAGAAAGAAGAGGAGTTAAGAGAGAAAAATCTAAAAATATAGGAAGTCATTATAACTCCTCCATCTATTCCTTTTCCATAATGATTGAAGTGGAAGACAATAAGGAATCTAAATTAATCCAAGAACTCAGGAAGCTCAACATAGAAATTCCATTATTGCAAGCCATTAGGGGCATTCCATAACTAAATAGGATGATTAAAAGTTTGTGTATTAAGACACCTATCATAAAAATACAATATCCCAAGACCATATAAGTAAATGGCAATATTATTGATTTATTAGCAGGTACATTACTTTTGCCTAAATATGGGGACCTAGGAAGTCCTATCATTTCTATAAAGACTAGAATGCAAAAGATACCAAATGTATTGATGGACTTGGGATATTTTATTAATGTAATGATTATGGACACCATGAAAAATATCTCTATAAAATATATGCAACCCACTACCATAATCTTACAAATGGTAGATCATTCCACCACCAAACCAAAAGGTGTCATTAAGGATATAACATTAACTATAGAATCATGTGAATACCCTATTGATTTCATTATCTTATAACAAAAAAACAATCAAATTGGATACCTATTTATTATAGGAGGGCCTTATTTAGCAAATTTAGTAACATTTATTGATTGTAGATAAGGGGATATTACCATCTCCAATGGTCTTAAATCAAAACATATTTGTTTATATCCACCTAATCAACCATCACCCAATCCTATCAAATAGTTATGGGTAGATCAACCTAAAGAAAAATGTGATAGTATATCCTTTCTAGTTATGGTCACAATCACTGATCATGTAGAGGAAGTAGAGGATGAGTTATTAAGAAGTATCAAAACTATTATGGATCCTGATAGTCCAACTATAGATCTTGATAGTCTAGTTACAGATCTTGATAGTCCAGCTATGGATCTTGTCATTCTAGTATTGGATTTTAAAAAATGATCCTATCATGATTGAATTTCCTATCCTTTAGAACATCCATCATTTTCTACCTCTTCCAACATGTTTTATGACTATAAATACATTCAACATAGAGCTATGTAGTGGGTACATGAAGGCAAAAATTCATTGTTAACAACCTTACATTATCTTTTAACTAGAGTGATTTCTATAAGATATAAATTTGTCAAATATAATATCACATTCCATATATTTTCACCACATCCCTATCTTCTCAACTCTTTGATGAATGAATTCAAATAAATAGATTCTTCCCATCTAGGTACTAAGCAAATCATAATAGCACTAGGAAAGACACTCAACATAAATAGTTAGTTGATAGATGATAAGGAAGTAAAAGTATTTGATGTACTCAAATATCATACTCAAGATTTTGCTTGGGAATATCAAGAAATGAAAGGAATCCATCCAAGTTTATTCACACACCATATCTACATAAAGCACATTAAACCAGTAAGGCAACCTCAAAGAATAATTAATCCTTCCTTAAGAGACATTATGAAAATTGAAATAAAAAAGTTTTTAGAAGTGGGATTCATTTATCCTATTTTTGATAGTCAATTGGTCTCTCCTTTGGTTCTTTTTCCTAATAAAAACTATAAATGGAGAGTATGTGTAGACTATAGGAACTGAATAAAGCAACCATGAGAGATTACTTTCTTGTACCTTTTATTAACCAAGTACTTGATAACTTGGTAGGGAAAAATAGTTTTATTTATTGGATGGATTTATTGGGTACAACTAGATATAAGTGTCACTTTAATACCAAAACAAAACAACGTTCACTTATCTATGGGGTACATTTTCATATAGGGTATTGCCCTTTGGTTTATGCAATACACTTGCCACTTTCCAATGAGTAGTCCTAGCCATATTTTTAGATTTAACTAATGACTATGTAAAGGTTTATATGGATGATTTAATGTTCATTGAGATTCCTTTGATTGAATTTTGAGAAATATTATAAAATTACTAAAAATATGTGAGGAGCACCATCTATCTTTAAGCAATAAATTTCTTTTGATTATGGTAGAGGAAGGAATAGTTTTAAGACATCATATTTATACAAAAGGAATTGAAGTAGATCCAAATAATGTTGAATTCATTTCAAACATAACTATCCCCCAAAATAAAACTTACATCAAAAGCTTCATAGGCCATGTAAGATACTACAAAAGGTTTATAGAAGATTTCAACAAAACCGCCACTCTAATGTTTGTTTTGTTGATAAAATAGAGTGAGTTTGTTTGGAATCCTGATTACCAAAAATAATTTGAGACCATTAAGGAAAAACTAAGTTTTGTAATAGTCCTAAGAGGACCTAATTGGTCACATCCATTTTATATTTATATTGCTGAATCTAATCATACTATGGGATCTATTATGAGATAAAAAGATGAAGATGGACAAATGTATGCCATATACTACATTAGAAAGAGCTTGAGTTCAACTGAAAGAAACTACACAACCATTTAGAAATAATTTCTTACTATAATTTATGCCATAAATAAGTTTAGACACTATATTATTGATTACAAAATATTTGTATATAGTGATCATGTAGCTTTCAGATATTTGATGAACAAACTAGGGGTAGGAGGAAGAATTATCAGGTGGCTATTACTGTTACATGAATTTGATATAATAATTGTTGATAAACTAGGTAAATTCAATGTGATTGCTGATTTTATTTCTATATTGAACAATGAAGATAAATAAAAACATGTAAAAGATAGTTTTTTAGATAAATAATTATTTGTTGTTGTAGCACAATCACCTTGATTTGTTGATATAGCAAAATTTTTGGCTACAAGGAAGTTTATCTTTTTGTTTACCAAAAAATAAAATAAATGTTTGATTAAAGTTAATTATTTTTATGAATGGATTAATGGTATATTTTTAAAACTTAGACCTGATCATGTTTTCTATAGGTGTGTAAAGGTGAATGAAATGTATGGCATCATTTATGTTTTTCATGATAAACCTAGTGGATGACACTAAGTTAAAAAGATAATACACAAGATCATTAGAGCTCGTTACTTTTGGCTAACTCTTCATAAGTAGGTCAAAGCATACATTTGGAAATGTGATCCATGTTAGAGAATGGGTAAACCTACATTATCTTTTAAAATGCCCCTCTATCCTCAAGTAGTTTTAATTTTTTTTAGAAGTGGGGCATGGAATTTTTCAGGCCCATAGATCCACATTCTCAAGGGAAGGAGTAATTTTTGGTAAATATGGATTAAATGACCAAATAATCTAAAGTTCAAGATCTTTCCTTTACAAGAGAAGATGTGGTACTATACTTCTTATATTTCAAGATCATGCAGTATTTTGGAGCACTAAGAGAGTAGTGTCTAATTAGGGACCTCACTTTATGTCCAAAATTATCCAAAAATTCATAGAGATCTACCAAGTCAACCATATAAAGTCTTCTCCATAAAACCCTCAAGCAAATGGATAGGTAGAGGTTACCAATAGAGAATTAGAGAACATCCTTACTAAAATAGTTAGGAGCAGTACAATGAATTGGGTATCCAAAATTCTAAAAGATATATGGGAATATAACATGACATGGAAGAATATTACTATTTTTTCACCATATGAATTGGTATTTGGTAAAAAACCTCTCCTTTCAACTAAATTTGAGATTCAAACTTTAAGGACTGCATTATAAGTAGGAATTCACTTAGATAAAACATATAAAGAGAGAATTTTACAATTGAATGGGCTGTATGAGATGATAATAGATGATTTTTAGTAGATAGAGATGAATTATTTCACAAGAAATAATGGAATTATTTTCACATCAAGGTAAGATAATTCAAAGAAGGATGTTGGGTACTTTTTTATGATTCTAAGTATCAACAGTTCAAAGGTCATTTAAAAACTAGATGGTTGGGACTATTTTAGATAAAAAAATATTTTTGATAATGGTTTAGTATAATTATTTCTTATATATGTTAATCAAAAGACAGTTATTATTAGTGAACATCAGTTGAAGTTATACCAGAAGCCTTCCAGTAAAGAAGAATTCATCCAACTAGTACAAAGTGATTTTGGCTTCATGGAAAAACTCAAATATTCTATGATATTGATCCTTGAAGGAAATATGACCTTAATAAAGGAAGAAGATCCAACTCTTCTCTAAAAATTCAAAATAAAAAAATAAAAATAAAAATAAAAATCAATAATGAAAATCCTTAGGCACATTATTGATAGTCATGACTAGAAAACTAGCTTGATGGTTGTTCATGTACTTCATGATGAGCCTTGATCAAAAAATTAGTAAATGGTTGATCAAGGGAAAAAAATAAAAAATAAAAATAAATCAAAAAAGTGAGGTAAGGAAGTTAGGAGTAATGATTGATTCTCTTTGATCTAAAATAATAACTATTGATGTTATTATTGTCTATATTATTTCTTGAAACTAATTCATGTAATTTCCTTTGTTATAATAGGTGAAGAAGATCAAACAAGGACAATATAATGGTTTTTTAAGGTATAATATCTATTATTTTACTATAAGTTAGTTTTTTAATTTTTGAGTCTACATGCATATGCTCAAATCTTTGGCAAATATTCCCATAAGTGTTGTATGAATAATATCCCCACCATGTTAGTAGGGAATCTTTTCAAAAAGTCATATTTTGAAAACTTGATTATATTTTATGTACACTATCCTCTCAAGTTATAAATCACTTTATGATGACTTGTCTTTGTCATCATATTACATTCATGCAGATATATAATTGCTAGAGATTTGGTGGCATAATGATTATAAATAAATAAAAAGGGAAAAATCCATAATCATTATCACTTCAATTACCATTGCCATTATCACTTGACATAATTGAAGGCTCTAGGTTTTGTCCATAATAATTAAACAAAAGGGATATCATTGTTATCTATTGCTTTCTAGTAAACTATATTTATTTCTTGAAAAAAATTATGGATTGACTAATTTTGTGCAGAATTATAAATTAGAATGGGGTAAAAGAAAAAAATTGAACCTAAGTCTATAAATTATCTTTTAAAAGATGAGCTAGAAAAACAATTATTTTTAGTACTAGGGTGGCTTGAATTTCTCCTAAAATTATAGCATTTTGATAAGGCACTTATTATAGATTTCATCCTCCATTTGAAGACAAACCTTTCTACTATTTGAGGTGTGCAAATTCTATTCTCCAGTCAGGGTTTTAGTGAGTTATCTATAATTCTAGATGAGGGGTAAATAATTGAAGGAATATCCTCCTTTAGTGACCTAATTTATATCTTTAGTAGTGAAGGAGAACCAGTGCCAGTGTATGTTCAAGATGTCAAAGGAAAAATCAAATGTATCAGTAGGGATTATTTGCCTAAAACTTGGAGGTTAGTATCTTTTTGGATTATCAAATAACTAACTTGTGAGGGTCAATGCAGTGTCTTAAGTTTAATTATAATGATAATGTTAATTCATCTAAAGTATGGCATGGAAAAACCCTAGCACCAAATCAATCTACCCTCATTCTTGTTAGGATCCATTCAAGTCACGGCCATGAAATACCCAAAAAAACATATTTACCATTTACGACCATGGACTAATTCAATTGATAAACTAACACCATTTTTTGTAGTAAGAATAAGGAAAATAAGTCTAGATTACTTTATGTGAAGGTAAAAATAGGAAATATCCCAAAATTACTAAGAGAATTCCATGAGATCATCATCCCTCAAGTTTTAGGGCTCCACCTGCGATTTCTTCCTTTAAAGTAATTATTCTTGAGTCAAATCAAAGTACACAATCCATAGTTAGGATTATCATAACTAGACCCCCAAGTCCTCTCAATTTAATTCCACCATCTGTGCCAAGCAAAAAATTAAGGCTTACATCTTCCACCAAGAACCCTAAACAATCTTCCCAAATCGCACATACATAGAAACCTATTCAAATCATTCAATATGAATCATCAACATATCTTGGTTTACATATTTCACATCAAGAAACCTCACATACAGAGATTATTTATCTCCCTAAGAAGAGAAGGAGAAAATTTATTTTAGTTGCTGATGATGATGAAACAATGGTTGAAGAAACTCTTGATAGTCTAAGGAAGGAAACCACTACCAATGTCAGTGGGTCATATGGAAAAGAGGAAGTAGAAACCCCTTTTCCATAGGATCATTTTGTAGATACTATCCTGATAGTGTTCTTAATCCCTCCATAAATAAACCAATTGACAAAGGTAAGGCTGTAATGATTGATGAAAAAGCTCAACCTTCCAAAGAAGTAGGTGATGTGGAATTGTATCATGCCTTAACATTATCTCAATTAGAGGCCATAATCTAGCAAAATCTATAAGACATTGTTGAGTTAATCTCTTTAGCCCAAAGTAAATATTTTGTCATTTCTATTCTATTGAAACAAAAAAAAAGCATTAAAGTTTAATCATTTAATAAATTAGATGAATCGAAACATGACATTATTGATTTTTGGAGCTATACTAAAAAACTAGAAGAATATAATATCTCTTTGAGAAGAAATATTCTAAAACCTGAATAATAGAATGCTAAGTTGAAAACTCAAATATATTCTAGCTCTTCTCATGTGCCTCCTAAAGTCATGATAGAATAGGGTTGCCAAACCACTCTATGATATATTGATGTTAGAAACCATTAGAAGAAACTTTGATATGATCTTGAGGAGTTAAATATGCAAAAAAAACTTCTTGGGAAAGAGAAACACTAATGTTAAAAATGTTTAACATAGGCATAATATAATAAATAATAAGCTAGATAAACCCTTTAGTTCACCTATCAACTTGGTGAAAAATTATTAGATTGTAGGAGCCTTTCCTCTTCCTAAAATATAATCTTGCATGATCAATTTTTTAGATGGTATTTACTCCATATTTATTGTTGTTTACCCTATGAAATTAATACAATTAATGAGTTCTTGATAGTTTTTTAGGACAGTGCCCTTGATAGGCAAGATTTTTTATGTTAATTTTATCTATGTGATATCATTTTGAGGAATACAAATAATTTCTTGGTGAATTTATTTACGTGAGAATTATAGTTGAGAGTTCTTATTTCTACATATAGGAATCAAATTTCATGACAAGAAAGATATGATGATCATATAAACACTACAAGGGAAGTTGGTTTATGCATTAGACCCCATAACAGTGATGCAAAATAGAGATTAAAAAAATTCCAAAGTTTTTATCAACAGTCTAAGATATGCTATCATTATATTTATACTCTACAAGATGGAATCATAAATTTTGAATTATTTGTTCAATATTTCTTCAACCAAGTGGTGATTACTTGGAGACAATGTTGGCATATCTTACCACTCACTTTAAGATAGAGAGAAGTTCTATCCCCTACCCCTATTAGATGGAATATTAGAAGGGATAAGTTCATCACTTAGATAATTAATAATTTTAATTCAAAGGGGAGGACAAAAACCATGGATAGGGATGATATTTAAGCCTCCGCTATTACTCTCCCCTATATCTCCATGGAAAAATATAGGACCACAATTTGATGAGCAGTTTGTTATTTGGATTCACTTTGTAAATAGAGATATGGGATTTACTCCTCACCATGAAATAATATTTCAAGAATTAATATATGATCTTAGTCTCAAGCAAGAGTAGAGGATTCATAATTATGAGGATATGGAGACTTGGTTTGCAATGGGACTTGTAAAAGGTATGGTGTGGTGGAAATGATGAGTCCACATTATGACTTATTATTGACATGATATATCATCCTTCATAGCCTTAAACATGTCATTTGAATTGAGCATTGCATGTAGTCTTAGGACTAATAACTAGCCTAAGGTATTAAATGGATGTTTTTATCTCTATAATCTCATGTGAGTTTAAGTTATCATTCTTTGCATGATGTTATAACCATTTGCATTTTTAGTATTCATATTTTGATATCTATATGTGTGATAGCATCTGAATAAGAATTTTAATAAAATATCATCAAGATAAGGATGTGTCATGACAATGAACTAATCATTTAAATCACAAATATAAATTCTATCAGTCATCTACAGATTCTATTAGTTGGTTATGGATTATAATAGTTAGCTATAGATTATGATAATTGTGTTCCAAATTCTCATAGTTTAATTCATATTTGGCCTTAGCATGTTCTAAAACATTCAAGAAGATTTTTGGCCTATTCCATTATGATCTAAGACTCCTTTTGATACTTTCTATTTTTATACATGTTTATATAAAGATTCTTATTTTATATGTTCTTCCATTTATGGAAGTTATTATTATAGGATCCATTTCTAGAATCAGAAGATATGGAAATATTACATGTAAATATTTGGTGGTTAGATATATTCATACATAGTAGTTGTAATATCACTAGATCTTTTAGATTAATGTAGATATTATTGCAATCCTTTCTCTATTTTAGCTATATCACCCAATCTCTTTAAATATATTCTTGTTCTAAGTCAGTTGAGTTATTGCTTGGTTTTTAGGATTGTTATTTTATTTTGCATATAATAAAAGGGTAAATCCATGATGGATCTATAGACATATAGAGAGACATAGATATTGTAAGTTTGGTTATTTTTTAATATAAGAAGACTCAAAATATATTACTCTTTCATTCTATGTGATAAGATAACATTTTAAGACTGAGTTAATTTAACCTTGAATCCAAGGGTGAGTAAGGGCCCACTCTCTAAAGAGACAACAAACATTATTTTGGTATTTATAAGTTTATTTATTATATATTTCAATTGTATTTAATATAAATGTTATATGTGATTAGAATTATAACCTACAAGATAACACATATGTTAATGTGTTTAATTTTAGACTTAATAAGCATTTGTCATTCCTTTAATTCTAATAACTTTCATTTTGCAAGTGTGGGTTTGAGATTTGGTTTTAGTGAGTTTAATTTATAACATTATTTGATTTATTTTAGATTATTCAATTCAACAATTTGGTGTGTTTACATTTCATGCAAGAGTGTTTCTTTTCATCATTAGTTTAGATTTGTAGGAATAGAAATTATTCTAGTACCACACCAAAATGCCCCCAAATAGTACTATTATTTGAAACCAATAAATACCTTACTATAGCTATCCTTGAACATAATCCCTGGTAAGAATTGAGATAAACATATATTGGTTAAATGAAGGGGTAACAATGACACCCATCATATAAATCATTCAATACCTTCTATAGTGCATGGGTGTGCTAAATAAATTCATGTTAATTGGGTATTTACAATTTCTAGAATTCTATATGATAATCCTCTTGAATAAGAAAAAGTTATACCTAGATAGTTAATTACTAAGCCTATTAAGGCTCATTCACTGCAAAAGGGTATGTAGTAGGAAATCCCCTTTACTAGGTAGCTAATACTTGAGATAACATTACATTATAGACATACAATGGATTCCATACAATCCCCATCTACTATGCACCATGTTTAGATATCCAAAGCACCTACATTTGTTCCCATTACGGTTAATCCAAAGAAACCATAGAGAAAACAATAATGCATTCCATGAAACCCTACTCCTATTACTCCTACTACTACTTCATGACCTCAAATTCCTATTTTACATATGTAGACCATCATTGATACCACTATGATAGATATTAAACCTATACATGCCACTTAATAACTTAACAAGATTATTACACTAGTTTCACAGTGAGGAGATATCTATGATCATCCATTGGATGACATATTAAGATTATCTTTAATTTTAAAATATTCTTAAAATACCAAAAATAAAAATAAAAAACATTAAAAAATTCAAAAATATTTTCAGCACTTACCATTATATTAGATCTTTGGCATCTGTGTTTTATTTCCATGTTGGTGGATGGCATACTTAGCTATGTGTGTCAAATTTTTTTTTTTGAGTGTGATACATGCATACACAAATACATGATCTATTCATATTTTGGATGTTGGACCTTCTATCTACTCATGTCATGTATACATTAAGGACATCCACCTTCTTTGATATTGATACACATAAGTTATATGATTCAATGGTCACCCTACATTATCATGTTTGATCTTACATATGTATTTACACATGAATTTATTCATGATTATATATTAGACAGGGTGCTTGATATGATATACACTTGACGTTTTCTCCTATCACGTTGGATCCATGGGATACTATGACATGTTTGTGTTGGTTACTTATGTTTTAGTTTATATATTTCCTTAAGTGTTTTGCCTTGATATTGTATTCCTTATTAGAGAATCTGAATATTCTCCTTTTGTTGTGACCCTCATGCCTATTTATGATTTATTTAACATTTTCATATGTCATTGTTTATTATATGGACACTTGAATATATAATCCTTACTTTTGTGGACATTTGACTAAGTCATATAACTTTAATTGTGCATCATTTGAGCATGCCCTTTATTTGTGGTCTCCTTGTACCATTTCCTTTTGACTTTATTTTAAGTGGTCTTGTGTGTGTGATTATTTTTTGTTGAGCTTGTAATGTTACTATTTAGATGTTTCCATGATCCTTATCATGTATCTTAAGACTAAAGTGATAACATTGGTTCTATGTGACTCAATGCTATATCTAACTATACATGTTCCTTCTATTGTTTACCCTAATTGAGATATGGATCTTATTTAATGGTTAGGGTTAAGAATATATAAATGATAAGGCACAAGATTGAATATCAAATTTACAACATGCCAATTAATGAGTTAAAATTAGATGTACCATATGTTGAATTTATAAAGTTGAGATAGGCTATTCATTGAAAGTACAACTATGTTAGATTTAATCATGTAAAAATGAAACTTGAGTGCTAAAAGTGTTACTTGAGACCATTCATCCCTATATTAACCTTAGACCTAACTTAGGGCCTATTTAGACACTTACCTAACCTTTGTGTGGGACATCTACATCCTTAAAAATCCATAAAGTAGTCCTAGACCCTCATTTTAACATCATGTCCCATAGTGCCTTAGGTTATTGCAGTTAGATAGTAGTGCCATAATTTATACAGTAGCACCACTTGTCACTAGTGTCCCAATTTGGGTGCTATTATCATTTTTGTTCCTTGTTTTAACCAAAAAATATCTTTTCAAATGAGTAACCACTTAAGGTTATCTCTGTTAATACCCGCACAAGCACTAGGATAATATATACATGAACTTTATCCCTTCATCCACTAGATTGAAATCAGATGCAAATTACATAAATAAACTCAAAATATGTTGTGCATAATCAAGGTTATCAATCCCTATTCTTCCCTAATTCTACATACAACCATATACAATATTATTAAACTTATATTACTTATATTTCTAGTTTCAATAATATTCAAAGAACTCAAACTAGCATTCATACTAGCTTCACTTTCACTTATACCATCTCTTAAGTGGGGATAACTACTTCAAAATTGATTCTTTAGATTTTTGGTATGTAGGTAACTCTTATCAAAGTTGGGTGTTTAGGATATCCAACCCACCCCACTAACCATAAAATTTACCACTTATGCCAACTAGATGACCTAGTGACATGGAAGTTTAGGGTTTCCATATAAAATCAATCAAAATAGATCGCATACAAGGAACCAAAACTCATGCACACATGAAAAGGCTTAGTAAATCCAGACACAAATGTACCTAAAAGCTCAAAAACATTCTACATAGAGGACAATAGTGCTAAAATAAGGATGCTAGAACCATATGGTGCTACAGTTCAATTAGGGTAATACTATCCAAAAAGATTTTTAACACCTATATCCTATTTTTGTAACTTAGAATAACTCTTATCCTATTTTATAGCCTTTATATCTCCCATATCAATCAATTTATAGCTAATTACTTATTTACATTATTTATTGTTATTTTTATAAAGGTCAAATGAAATCAATTCTATTACAAATTATTTTATGTACTTATTGTATATTTCTACCCTTACTTACTAGACTCAGACCTTTAACAACTTAGGGCTTAAAATCCATAAACCTAAATATTTAAATCATTTGGTGAACCCAACTTACTTTAAATACTACCCAAACCCTAGTCCTAGATGATCTTAGTATCATTTATTTTCTATACTCATTTATTAGTTCTAAAATATTAGATGTATTTCAATATTTAATTCTTGTAATCTTTTATAAATTAAAGTTCTTAAAAGGTTTAAAATATACAACATTTTATTTTCTTACTTTCAAACCTACAATCATAGAATTTAATAATCAATTTGATGAAATTGATAGGAGACAATTTCAATATTTCATTTCCAAACATTCAAATATGTAAGATGACCTTATCAATATTTTTCATGAAGTACTTCAAAAATCTAATAATGATCAATCTTATACTCCCTTAGATAACAATATTGTTACACCTACTTTAGGGGTAACTCAGCTTGTGTAATAACCTATTTTAAATCAACCTTCTTCAACAATATCCATACCTCCTATGGAAAATTATTCCTCTATAGATCAATAATTCATTTTGCATGAGATTCATTCTCTATAGGTTAAGATGTTACATCTTGATCAAGGAGCTACTAGGCCATCACATGCTTTAGATTTTCATTTTATTTTGCATACACCTTTGGCACATCACATAGCAAAAAATCCTTTTCCATACAAATTTTTGGCACCTAATATTACTTTATATGATGGTAAAGGTGACCCAAATGACCATCTACAAGCTTTCCATGCATCATGTTTGGACTAAATATCTAATGATTGGATCCTTAATATGTTTTTCCCATATAGTCTAAGGGATTATACCTTACAATGGTTTTATGATATTTTGAATCAGTCTATCATTTCATTAAATCCATTGGTACATATGTTTTTAACACACTTTTCAATCAACATTGGTCATAATATCTCATATGCTTAAGTGGCACAACTTAAACAAAAATCCAATGAGCCTATTACAGAATATGTCTTGTGATATAAAACTATATTTGTAAAGATGATTAACCTCATGGTATATCATGAGCTTTAAGACATTCAAACATAGTTTACTACCAGCATTGTATGATGTTACTTTATCCATTAAGTTTCTAATGTTCACATATTTATGCCACATAGTGAAAGAAAGGGAAGTCAAGCTTCTCTTTATGGGAAAATTAAAATATACAAGTAGATCATAATCAACTACTAAGTGTTATAATAACCCTTCATACAAAGTAACGGCCACTAAAAATAAGTGTGATCTAAAGACCATAATTAACATAGCTTTAGATCCACCTCTTCAATTGGTTTTATCAGCTCCTCTATAGAGAGTGATCACCAACCTTCTAGAATTACTATCATATGTTTTATAGAATCTCCTAGAATGCAATGTCATATCTCTCCCTCCCATCAAAGAGGTTGATACAACATGAACTCTTATAAAAATATATGATTTTAATGTTTTTTTTACTATCATAAGGCACCATTACATACTAAAAACATACACATCAACTAGAAATATAAGATATATAATTTGATAGAGGCCAACATCATTGATGTGGGCACACCTATAGAGGAACCTAAAATTTAACAAATAGAAGCTAAGGCATTAAAAATATTAAAAAATTCATTTCCAAGTTATATAACTAATGAGGAAGGGGGAAATTTAGGTGTTCACTATATGTATTAGGCACATCCACCATTGGCATCATATTAAACTACTAAGATTATGCACACCCTGTACATAATATCATTAGTGTGTATCATATTATAGTACTAGGTAGACCACTCAGAGTAAGATATTATTGATAATGATTCACATTTATATACACTTTTTTTATAGGCTTATATTGATCATAATCTTATTTAGAGTGTTATGGTTGACAATGGATCAAGTATTAACATGTGCACTATCACACTTTTAGGGAATTTGGGTTATTGAGAGCAAGACATTTCTCTGATCAACACAATTATTCATGGTTTTAGTGGAGATGTTTAGAGCTCCATTAGGGAGATTATAACTACATTACAAGTTAGACCAGTACATGTGGCCACTAGATTCTTAGTATTACCTAGTGCAAGGATAGTTGACATGTTATTAGGTTGTCCATGGATATAATATGTATGATCCATTTCATCCATAATGCATAGAAGAATATAATATATACACATTAATCAGGTGATCATAGTTGAGGGTGTTTCATATGAGTATCATTTACCTATCCCATAAAAATCCACACTAAAGTTACTAGTTATAATTCTAAGCATAATTCTCATCAATACACCATAGAGTTTAATGGAGCCACCAGTGTAGGTGAGGTCTAATCCTATAGTGTTACCACGTATGCATACTCTCCCATAGAGACCATTATTAGAGAGACCCATATGTCATAGATATGTTGAAACTTCTAGAGGTCCTCCTTGTACCCCTTTTCTTTTAAGATAAATATTATTAAGTTTTTAGGGTTCTCATCATAGGGAACTTATGCCAACTATAACATATTCTACCAGATGGGTCCTTAAGACCCCTATAATTCAAAAGACACTCGAGTCAGCTTCATGGATTCCTAGAACTAATCCATAGGTAGTGACAACTATAAATCACTCAGTAGCTTAGATTTTGGGACCTCATTTTCCTTTTCATACATCATTCATGATTAACACTCCTTTATTTGAGACAAGACACATTGATAGTGATTCTTACATGAGACTGATCCGTTAGTGTGTTACTCCATTCCTGTACATAACTTATATCCTTAAAATACAAAAATAATATAATATGTAAAAACATAAAAACATTCATATATTTACTTAGAAAATAAAAATTATTGATTATATCCATTGTCGTGTTTACATTTTTATGTTTTCCAAACAATACATATGCTAGATATCTTAGTATAGTTGATTTTGATCATACATACATAATTCACTTGTTACTATCAAGTGTTCATAGATACTTACAAGACTTACGTCCAATACACAAACCTAAATTTTGCTACTATATTTATATGTCTTACTTTCATATATTTAGAGACATGTGCCCATGTCCCTTGTATTATGGGCCCTTGGCCTAATTTGTGTGCATTATGTGTATTATATGTATGATTTCATGTATGTTTCATGGTCATGACACTTTTCTCTTGCTTATTGAACACTTAAATTAGAGATTCCATGATGGATATCATGCATTCCCCTTACCTACTTACGTGTCGTGATGGACACCATGCCCCATCCACCTAGGTAGTTACTCAGTTATTACTCATATTTTCTATTCATATATATTGTTCCTAGTTTAAAATTCATTGTGTCTCTATTATTATTATTATATTTGAGGGAATTTTAATATGCCATTTATCTATGGATTTATTCCACTTCTTTTCATTATATGTGTTCTTTGGGAATATGCCCATGTCCTTGTGTGTGCCTTCTTAATTGTATATGTGGACATTTTAATATGTCCTTCCATGTGTCTCTAAAAAAAGTTAATTATTATTTGCATATGTGGACATTTGAACATGTCCTTATATGTCCTTATTTCTTAGATTTAGTGACATGTTCCCATGTCCCTTGTGTTGTGCTCCCTATGCTTACTTTGTGTGCCTCATGTATGTTGTGTGTATAATTTTTCATATACATCATGGCCATGAAAATTGTTTCCTAATTGTTACACACACTATTTTTATATTCCATGAGATACTTCATGCATCTTGACCTCCTGCTTGGGTGCCATGATGGACATCATGCCCCATCCCCCTAGATTGCTACTCAATTATTACTAAGATTTATTATTCATATACATTACTATATCTGTCTTGACAAATTTATTAATACTAGATATAACATACATCATACAATAAAAACTTATTCTCATATTATCTTACATTATAATGTTATGTATACACATTGTATTAGTTTATTATGAATATATCATATATGCTCTAGCTAACACATTTTGTAGATCTTCTTTTAAGGTAAGTGCTTTCACAAGTTCAACAACAATACTCAAAAAGAGGAGGAATTCATAGGGGTTTTTCATATAGATTAGGATATATAAATGCATTCAAAGCATAATTTTTGGCACATAGGCATATGATATAGAAATTAGTTTTAGGAAAATGTAGTGGGAAATAATGACACATAGACCAATTTTAGTTACACAAAAAATAGAACAGTTGGACATTAGTTCCCATATTAGGATACTAGTGCCACCAATGATACTATCCAAGATATGGTTCCATTGTCTAATAACCTCATTTTTATAAAATTACAATTCATCAAAAAATTATAGTAGGTACAATCCTAGTTTGCACAGGTTCAGTTATAGATTACTAGTTTTGGCTTAGTTTAGCTTAGATTCATACTAGTTTTATTAGATTGAAGGTATCAGAAAAAATGTGATCATTACCATTTAAATTTTATATACTCATATATATATATATATATATATATATTATTAAAACTCAATCTAGAATCTATATACTCAAATATCATATTTGGTGACATGTGTATGGTACATTGTTTATGTATTTTCACTTATACACTAGTTCATAAAATGGAATGACAATATCCATATCATTATCTAAATTATACACACCATACACCTTATTCTAAGTTACACACTATATTATTTACTTACTCCATTTCTAGTGGTTGGCATTCTTGAGTGGCTTGGAACTACCTAATATTCCCAAGTGGCCTAGAGCTATTTTAGTTTCCAAAGTTCCCAAGTGGACTTAGAGATGATATATATAGTTCTAATTATAGTTACAAATCTTCAGTTACACTTTATAGTTTTTATTTTGATGCATATACTAAAAATGGGTAGGCAATGATGGATTCATAGTTTATTTGAGTTATGGAGCCACCTACATGAGAGAGTTAGACACACCATCAATCCAATCCAAGCTATTCATAGGTCATGATCCACTAAGAAAGGGTGAGCAATGAGATTGTCAAAATCATATTGAGTTATTGAGAAACCCAAAAATGGGTATTTAAAAATCCATAAGCTCAATCAAAGTTATTTAATGATTGATCACTATTTACATGCACACACATAGGTTTTTACTATGTTTATGCATTGGTTCACGTACCCAATGAGGTGTATTTGTTTTTTTCCTCTCTCTTATGTATTTACTCAATATTTTCTTTACTTTTGATATATTTTAAGTAAGGACTAATCTATGCATATTTTATTTATAGGATATGCAATAGAGCATGGTTCATATACTTAGATCTAGATTCATAAGCTTTGCCTCATAGGTAAGTCCAGGTAAAAATATTTTCCTTTATCCTAGTCATTTTCTTTATTGCATTTATAGAATGAATGTGGGGGGGAGGGGGGGGGATGTAATCATTTAAAAATGACACTTGAGTGCTAAGAATGTTCTTTGAGACCACTCATCCCTAGCTTAGGGCCTATTTAGACACTTATCTAGCATTTGTGTGGGCCACACATGTCCCTAAACATTCCTAAAGTATCCTTAAACCCTAAATTTAACATCTTGGACCCTAATACCTCAAGTGTTACCACTTGTACACTAGCACTATAATTTGAACAATAGCACCCCATGGTGTTACTATCATAGTTTGGGTGTTGCTGTCCTTTTCCTACCATTTGTTACCAATAGATATATTTTTAAATGATCAATCAGTTATGGCCAACCTAAAACTCTTTTAAGACCCACATAAACACTATAACAATATATATACATGAATTTTATCCCTTTATCCACTAGATGAAGATTAGATGCAAATTACACAAACACACCCCAAAAATGTTGTGTACAATTAAGGTTATCAATCCCTATTCTACCCTACTTGTGCATACAACAATCTAAAACATTCCTAGGCTCAAATTACTAAGATTTCCAATCTCAAAAAAATTAAAATCACTCAAATTGGAATTCATAATAGATCCAATTATACTTACACCATCACTTAGATGGAGATAATTGCATCGGGCTTGATCCCTCTTTAGAATATTGGTATGTAGACAAATATCATCATATTAGAGTGTTGAGGATGTTTATCCTATCCCACTAATAATAAAATTTGTTACTTATGCCAATATATTCCCTAACAACATAGAGATTTAGGTTTTTTTCATATAAAATTAATCAAAATAAATCACCTAGAGTGAACTAGAACTCATGCACACTAAAATAAGCCTGGCAAACCCAATCACAAGTGTACCTAGAATCTTGGAATAATTATACACAAAATAGATTATTTATAAAAAATGGATGCCATCTCTATATAGAGTTACTATCCAATTAGGGTGATACTATCTATGAAGTGTTTTGACATATAAATCCTATCTTTGACACTTAGAATAGCTCTTATCCTAGTTTTTAACCTCTATATCTCCCATCTTAGTTAATTTCTAAGTAATTTTTTAAATTATTTATTTTTATTTTTAGAAAGGTAAAACTAATTCAATTCTATTAAAAATTAGTGGTTGTATTTATTAAATATTTATATCTTGATTTACTAAACTTAGAACTTTAAAAACCAAGGGATTAAACTCCATAACCCTAAATAGTTAAATCACTAGACATAAAAATGATATAAAAGAAAGTACTTACCTATTTGTATGCTAATACAATGTCAAATCTGGTAAAGGTAAGAAGCAAGTAGGAAGTAGAGATTGGATCAATTTTTAGATTCTGGATCTACTACCTCTAGATCTATACATACTTACATTAGCCTATGATAGTTGTGTTGATGCTAGTATAGAAACCTAAAACTAGCCACAACTAGATTTTGATCAAAATTTGGATTGATTCCTACCAACCATTATAAATTAAGCCTAAGAATCATTGAATTCCCCAAATTTTCTTTCACATCATTCATCAAATCTTAGAATCATGTTGAGACATCCCTAATTTGGGTATCCTATTGTATATAAATAAAATATCTCATAGATTCATCCCTAATCACCTTGCAACATCACAACTATCAATTTGGCCTATGGACCTATTAAGTATGGCACTTGCGTACTTAAATCAAATTTTAGAAATGCTAAAAGGTTAATTAAAATCAATTAAAAAGTGAAACCAAATTAAATGCCTATTTTAATCATCCATTTGAAATTAATGAATAACTAAAAAAGGAAATTCAAAATATAAAAATATCCTTGCTTTTCATCATTGCCTTTATGATTTGTCAAGTTCTTTGAAAATATCTTAAAATATTTATTTTGGATAGCCATGCCTAGTAATTGTAAATCATAATTACTTGACGACTATTATCTCTAATGTGGTTATATTTGACTCACCTTGGTTTAATTTGAACCCATTCCAAGCCTTAACTCAACCCTAACTCAACTTGGGTGAGAGTTAATACATAATTCTATAAATAAAAGTCCTTTCCATTGAATACATATGCTATTTTGGTACAAAGTTATTATACACAAATGACTTAAAATCTTTGATAAGAGTAGTGTAATAATGCCTAAATTCTTAGTAAGTAGTATTATAATGCCGAAATCTTAATCCAAGACACATCATAAGCCATGGTGACAAAAAGATAAGGGGCTACAAAACCTCCATTTCTAAATACTTCTTGAAGCACAAGCCTAACAAGCCACTCAAAAAAGCATTTGGAGCTCCCAAAAAAGGTAAAAGATGTGTGTATTTTATGTTTTTATTGTGATTTCATTTATAATTTTGTTTCTAAGATCTCTCTAAGTTCTAGGCTAGGAGTGTAAGTGTTAGTGTGTTTATTTGAGTTTTTTTTCCTTAAGCTAATGCTATATTAACCTCCCTTCTTTGATTCCTATGATCATAAAATGGCACACCTGGTGGGATGCATGAGAATCTCATAAAAATAAGGAGATCAATATGTTATTGTTAGTTTTGATAATAAATGCCTAAGAATCTTCAAAATTTGAGTTTCAACTTAGTTTTTTATGTATTCTATTTTTTTAGAGAAACATAGTATATATAGAAACCAATGTTAATCCTACTAGAACCAATGTTGATCCTACCAAAATTGATGTTGATCTACCCAGGATTGACATCGACCCCTGTGTGCAAAATACAACACAGCAAAAACATGTTTAACAAGTTTTTATTGAATTTTTTAGTTTTTATTTTGTTTTTAAGAGAATGAATGCCATTCTAACTCAAAATTTGCATATAGTATCTATTATTATTTATTGGATTTGAGATCATTTGACTAACAGTATTTTTATACAAAACAACCATATTGCATTTTAATTTCTCTATTTTTTATAAGAAGAAACTAACATTGATCCCTATAGACTGACATTGATCCTTGTGTGAATCGATGCCAATCTCTGAGATAGAAAATAGAGGAACCTAAGAGTAAAATTCAAAATATTATTTTATCATTCATATTTGGATTTTTAAATAGGCAAAAACCCTCTAACAATTGTAGGTCCTAAGGTGAAAAATCCAAGTTTGAACATGCCTAAATATTGAACAATTTATCTTTGGTGTTGAAAATGAACTTAGTTATTTTTCATGCCTTAGATGTTTTCAAAGTTTTTGTATTTTTTTCAACAAATGCCAAGGGGCCATAAATTTCATAAACACATTTCATTTTGGTGATTAAAATGAACTCTCACACTAGACACAGTCTTAAGAGTTTATTTTTTATTAATTATTTTTAGAGAGTTGTTAATGATGTCATGGTTGTGTCTAGGTGAGTGGATGAATATCCTTGATAGTCTAAATGATAATGACAAACTATGCAATGTGTTTATCCTTGTATGCTTGAAGGAGGCTTGGTTGATATTCAATTTTTACATGGTTAGAGATGTTTAGGGATGACTATGGAGTATTAATCATTTAAAATAGTTCCATAGGATGTTTTATATACTTTTAGTGTGTATGTGCATGAGTGTATTTCATCTGGTTGATCATTGTTGTCATGTAGACATTTTGGGTCTAGTGGAAGAAAATATGGCTAGGCAGTTTGATGACATCACCATTTCCACATGTGGATGAGTCAAGGGGATTTGGTTATATGGTTGTGAAAAAATTATTCCCTAGTTTATTTTTGATAAATCTTAGATAATGCACTAAAATTCATCAAAAAATATGCAAGTGAAAATTTGGGCTCTTAGGCATTTTGATAGTTTTTCCCCATACTTAGCCAAATTTGGATGAGGCAAAAAAGAGCCAAGTAAGTAGTTTGGTGATGTCATATCTCATACATGTGGATGTTTAAAGGGAATTTGATCATATGGGTTTGTTAAATTTTGTGCTTAGTTTATTTTTTATATATCTTAGATCATGCATCAAATCATGCCAAAATATATGCATGTGCAAAGTTGGTCTTTCAGGCAATTCTTGACTTTGTTGGCTCTATGATAAATAAATATGATGAGGAATTTTAGTTTAATTATAACTAAAACATGTGAGTTTTTAAAGATTATATTGAAACTTGGTTATTTTCTCCTATGTGATAATATCATATGGTCCAAATTATAGAACACGTGCTTAATTGAAGCAAAAGATATGGAGGTGAAAAGTTGACCTCGCAAACAAATTACAATGGTTCCCATACTTAGTGATTTTTACACAAGTTAAAGTTTGAGAAAAAATTATGGAGTGAATTAAATATAATATGTTAAGGTATTTTGAGATGATGACAAGTGTTTGATGCTTAATGTTGAATAGAGATAAATATCAAGCTTGTTCCAAGAATCAACATTTCATGGGAGTTCGCACATATAGATGTATGGTGAACAATAAGTCAAATGGGTCAAAGTGTTTGATGCTTAAACTAAGAAAAATTTGTGCTAATTAAAAAGATATCAATGGATTATGTTCATTCTAAGATTTATAGAAGTAACAAGATCAGGACAAGTGTTTGATGTTTAACATCAAATAGAAATAAAGATCAAGCTACGTACAAGAGATCGATAGAGCACATTAAGTCAAATAGTCAAGATGAAGATCCAACTATGAATGATAAAAGTTAAAGGTTGAGATATATAAATTATATATATAGAGTCTGATTGATATAAGTAGTGAGGACCCTATATGTCAGCAAAGTGACTGAGGTTTAACTGTGACTATTTACATTTGAATATTTGAATTTAATAAAGAAAAAACTAGTGCTCTATATTTTTGTTATTCTTTTGATCTATGTAGAATTTGCTCATGGTGTAAAAAGTAAAATTGTGTAGGAATAAAAGGCACATTTAGAAATATATATTTAAATATTTAAAAGTGTGCATAGTCATAGTTATGAAGGTTCAAATTTGATTGTGTGTTCTTATGTATTTAGCAAGTGACTCAAGAAGGGTATTTGAGATCATTTTGATGTTGTTTAAATATCTAATGATGAATTAGATATTGTATCATGTTTTATACTCTATGATAATAATTTTTGTGCATTATTAATGTTTGAACATTCATATATAATATGAAAAAATCTTAATAAGTTGATTGTGTCTTCATTCATGATGTTCCTATACACCAAGTTAGTGTTTGAGTTATTTGAGCATACATAAAGGTGAGTAAATTTGATTGTGATCATTTGAAGATGCTAAAGGGGAAATAAGGAGTGGAACCATGTAATTACAATTGTTCATATGTTCATTTTCTTGTTTTATCAAGTGATAAATGGGTGAATAGGTCTCCATGAGATCTATAAGAGTTAAAAGGGCCTAATTAAAATGTGTAGCTACTTAAGGGTGACCCATAGATGCTATGGATGACCTATGCAGATTATATTGAGTTGTGTATTAGTATGATATATGTATTAAGGGTTAAATCATTCTTAATAATAATCAAGATTTTGATAATCATGATAGCTCTATAAATGGTGAAACTAAATGTGTTGGTTTCTAGACTTGTGAGAGACTTATGAGTGAAATGTGCATTTGAGATCATAGTGTTGTGATGTGAAGGAAAGGGTGGGTAAATAGTGGATTATTTGAAGATAATAATAGATTTAGGACTATTTATATAACTTTTAGGTCATAATTTTATTGGTAGAATAGTGCTCTTATAGATTGAGTGTGAGTGAAGGTGAAGAGTGATAAGCAAATATTATCATCAGGTGTTGCAGACATCAATCCAAAGGTGGATGTTTTCATAGGTATTATTGTGTCTTCTCAACATCTTAGGGGTTTTAGCCTCCTTTCAAGGTGAAAATTACTAAAATTATAGTTGTTGTGGTTTCTCAGCTAGACAAGTATGGTAGCACCTTGTGGGATTGTAGTCTCACTAAATAAGGGATTGTAGCTCATTGATCAGTTACATTTAGTTTAAATTGGTTGTTGTTTTTATATTATATTAGTCTAATTATAGGTTTTAGTGGGTTTTCTCTCCCAAGAGGGTTTCCAACATATTTCATGCGTTATGTGATTTATCTTACATTGTCTCTCTTTCTCATTGTTATGAATGAGGTGTGTGCTTCATGAATGCTTGTGGTAACTAATTAAGTATATGTAAGGATTGGAATTGAAGGTTGATTATTTGGGCTCATTGATTCACCCTAATTTTAATGATTTTACCTCTAATAATTGGTATTAGAGTAGTTCCTTTGGTAAAAGCTTGATAGATTGAAGGTGATCCAAGGTACAATATGAGTAGGCAGCAAGGAGGTTTCTCTACTAAGAAAGTACCAATGTTCAATGGATCCAATTATACTTTTTATAGTGAAAGGATGAGGACATAAATTCTATCCCTAGGTTTTGATGTACGGTAATATATTATGGATGGGTATGTTGCTCCTACTACTCCTCCATCTATTGTTACAAATAAGAAAATGTTTGATAATAATTCTAAGGCAATAAATTCCATCACTTATGGGCTTATAGAGACTGAGTTCACTAAATCAATCCATTATAAATTTGCTAAAGAGATATGGGATAAAATTTAGATAATTTATAAAGGAGATTCAAAGGTCAAGCTTGTTAAGTTGTAGACTCATAGAAGGCAATTTTAAAGTCTCAATATGAAGGAAGAAGATTATATGGCATCCTTTATATAGAGAGTTGATGAGATTATGAACATCATCAGATTTCTTGGAGAGAATATTGAAGAGGATACTTTATTTGAAAATTTATTAAGGCCTCTATCCATAAAGATTGATCTAAAAGTATCTACTATAGAATAAAGTCATGATCTTACTCAGTTGAAGATGGATCAATTGCATGGCACCCTTACTATTTATGAGATGAGAGTAAATGATGATATACCATCAAAGAAGGAAGCAAAATTAAAGATAGAGATGAATCCTAAGAATAATTTCCAAGGTAAGAAACCCAAAGAGGATGAAATATGTGATATTGATGAGGATGAATTAATTGATTTGATTACTAGGAAATCAAACAGATGCTCAGGGAAGTATAAGGATAAATTACCATTCAAATGTTTCAATTATGGAGAGACAGGACATTTTTATCATAAGTAACCTTATAATCATGATAAAAATGGTGATGAAGAGCATCATGATGGATAAGATGAAGACAAAAAGACATATAGGAAGAAAGGATTTAGAAAGTATATCAACAAGAAGAAGTCCTTCAAGAATAAGAAGGGTTTATACACCAAAGATTATTGCAACTCATCAGATGAGAGTAAACATGATGATTTAAAGTATGATCATGAAAATGAAAGTCATGTTGAGGATGAAGCCTTGTTCATGGCTAAGGAAAGAAGTTGCTCATATGAAAAGAAGTCTACTTAGAGTGATTCAGATAATGATGAAAATGAGATGGACTATGAGACTACATTGACAAATTCTCTTGAAGAACTTAAGATTGAGAATAAGATCAGTAATAAGATTAAATATAAACTCAAGGACTATGATGAGTAATTTAGTGTATTTGATGCAAGATTGGTTGAAGAATCTAGAGAGCATGAAGGTGATGTCATGTTTCTTAATTATAAGTTAGAATTTATGTTTGCAACTTTAAGAGATAAAGAAGAAGAATAATCAAGGTATGTTTCTAAAAATGAGTCTTTCAAATTTGAGCTAGAGAAGACATATAGTAAGGTGAAGACATTTATGATATTTGGAAAGAGCTCATGTGATCTAGATAATGTTTTGAGTGGTAAAGAGCATGCTAGTGATAGAACTAGTGTTAGATATGAAGAAGAATAAAAGAATGTAACTCAAGACAAGATGAAGACTAATGTGAACTAGGACAATCATACATTGAAGAGAAATCTTTACACAAGAAATGAAGGTGTTAGTAGAATGAAGGCAAAGTAGATCAGATAGCCAAATGCCATGAGGCATGAAATTTTTAATGGTTACTATTTCACATGTAATCAATTTGGGCATAAATCTAGAGAATGCAAGACACCTGTTATAAATGAGTTTTCATAGAACTATGATGGGGGCCATCAGTCTAAATGTGTGAATAGAGTTAAGTGCTTTGATTTTCATAATATAAGACACATTAAAAATTTATTTCCAAATAGGTTAAGATAAGATAAGTTTCTTTCAAAAGGTATAGTGTCCTTCAAGTGTCAATAGAGAGGTCACATTGCTAGATTCTAAAAACAAATTCCATCAATTCAAAATGAGTTCAATCAAGGTCCTAGAGTGAAAGGAAGAAGGCCAATTAACACATGGAAGCCAAAGGTGACAAGTAGAAGTCATGATGAGTCTACAAGTCTAAGTAATCTATTTTCAATAGTAGAGAAAACTACAAAAGTTGAAGAGTGCCAAGAGGTCTCATTGTATACCCATGTTAAGAATGAAGAGATCAAGCTCAAGGAGCAAACCAAGATACTAGTTGAAGCTATTTATGAGGTGTGTATGGATCTAAGTGAAAATCCTAATATTTCTGAGCAAGTATCATTTGAATAACATCAATTGTCAGGACCTAGTGATGAGGTTCTAAATTGCAAGGAAGATTCTATAGATGAAAAAGTATGTCATAAATCTATGTTATCTCCATGTATTGTCAATCCACTAATAGAAGAGAAGGATAATGTTGTATTGGTTGAGAATTTTATTTCTATTAATACTAATAAGAAATACAAGTTTTAGATGACTAAGGAGGATAATGAATATGTGGAGTTATGGGAAACTCTTGATTTCACATTGTTCTAAGACATTGTGAAATAGGATGTCTCTACCTATGCTTCTTAGGAGACATTTTTATTGTGGAGAAGTAAGATTAAGTGATAAAGATTATATTTACAATCTGAATAAATACTTGTGTTGATATTATAAGGTCTTTGGTTAAGGGGGAGTAACAAGTTCATGAGCTTGCTCCAGAGGTTTGTGAAAGAGTTATTTTGCAGGGTCAGAATGGGTGTTTCTAGATGGCATAATGAGTTTGATGCAATGTAAAGTTGAGTTTTGCACTTATAAATGTATGTGAACTTATTTGTGATGTGCTATAGGTTTTTTTGTGGTCTAAAGGTATGTTTAAGACAAATTGAATATTTTTTAGTGCTCTTAGTTTTCTCAAATTTTGGCTTAAGGGCAAGTAGGCCTAAAATGGATTATAGGAAGTCAAGACTCCAAAAGGTGTGAAAGCTAAAATATTGGTCTAAAATCACGTGATTCATTTCTATAGGTGTGTAATAAGTTTTAGAGGTGTGTGTTGACTAGAAAGAGGTTTGTTGACCTTGTTTGTTTTGAGATTCTAGGGTTTTGAGATATGCTATAAAAGTGGTTTGACTTATTAATTTAGGTTTAATGATTATTAATAGGTTAAATGGGACAAATGGGTTATAAAATAGATATTCATATAGATTTTAAGGTTTGTGGTTCTTAAGTTATTCAAGTTTTTTTCAATATGGAGGGTTAATTGGCTAGTAGGTTTGTGAAGGAAGTATAATGTATAAGATGAGATAAGTAATGAAATTTGGTATTCTTGAGGAGGATTATGATATTTATTTGTATATGAATTTTTTATTTTTTATATTATGTCTACTAAAATTAGTGGGATTTAAATGTTTTAGGTAGGGCTATAAGGAGACTAGACAGGCCTAGTGTGAAGAAGAGTATTTTTTGCTCAGTTTATAAAAAATAGAAATGTATGTTTGTTTCATGGATATTTATTAGGTTTTTTTAGATAATTTTTTATTATTTTGTGAGTGTAATTAGTTTATGTTGATGGTCCTTATAGTAGCTTGAGAGAGAAGGCTAGTAAGTATGTGTAGTGCTTCATCATGGTGTGTAGAGATTTGAAGATGCTCAAAGATGTGTAATGGCTAATAAATATTAGGTGGATTCCATATCATATGTTTCTTGGTGATTTCAATTATTTTTTATTATTTTTGTTTTTTCTTTATTTATTGACTGTAGTGCTTGGTTAAAGAGAGTATTGGCATGGAGCAAGAAGAAGTTTGTCAAGGCAAGAAAAGGTAGGCTCAAGGTAAGGGGAAGTTTTTATCATATTTCTAGGTGCTCCTCTCCTATTAATGGTATTTTCAAGTCTTTAGGATTATTTGGTGCCCACTTTGTCATCATGTCAAAGGGGGAGAAAGTTCTTATTATGGATTACTTGAAGAGAGAAGGAAGTTGAGTTGTATAGTGTTATATGATGTGTGTTCACATAAATGAAAAAGGGGGATATTTTTGCAGAGTTATAAATGATGTCATTACTATTTCATGGAGGTTTCTAGGTGAGTGGATGAAAAACCCTGATATTCTAAGTGAAAATGACAAAGTGTGCAATATTCTTGTCTTAGTATGCTTGAAGGAGGCTTGGTTGATCTCTAGTTTTGGAATAGTTAGAGATGTTCAAAGATGAGTATGGAGTATTAATAATATGAAATATGTACCTAATATGTTTTGAGTTATTTTATGCATGAGTGGATTTCATATGGTTGATCATTTTTTTCATCTAGACATTCTGGGTTTATTGGTAAAAAAATTGAGTAGATAGCTTGATGATATTACCATTACCACATGTGGATGAGTTAAGGGGAGTTAGTAATATTATTGTGATCACATTATTCCCTATTTTATTTTCACTAAATCTTAGATCATGCACTAAAATTCATCAAAATATATGAAAGTGTAAAGTTCGGCTCTCAGGCATTTTGACAGTGTTTACCCATATTTAACCAAATTTGTTTGAGGCAAGAAAGAGATGAGTAATCAATTTAGTGATGGAATATCTCATACATGTAGATGTTTCAATAGACATTAATAATATGGGTTTTTTTAAAAGTTTTTTCTTAGTTTATTTTCACTAAATCTCAGATCATGTGCCAAAGCATGCCAAAAGATATGCATGTGCAAAGTTGGTTTTTCAGGTATTTCTTGACATTGTTGGCTCTATGACAGATAAATCTAATTAGGAATTTTAATGTTTTTATATCCAAAACATGTGAGGGTTATCAGAGTATATTGAAACATGGATAGAATCTCCTATGTGAGGAGATCATATGATCTAAATTTTAGAACATGCACTTGAGTGAAGCAAAAGATATGGAGGTGCAAAGTTAACCTTATAGATAAACTGCAATGGTTCTCATACTTAAGTCATTTTTGCACAAGTTAAAGTTCAAGAAACATTGATAGAGGGTGTTTAATCTAATATGTTAGGTTGTTTCAAGATGTGAACAATTTTTTGATGTTTAATGTTGAATAGAGATAAATATTGATCTTCTTCTAAGGATCAATGGTTCATGGGAGTTCGTACATCAAGATCTATAGTGTGAATTAAGTCAAATGGGTCAAAGTGTTTGATGCTTAAACTAAGTAAAGATAGAGTTACTTAAAAAAAGGATCAATATAACATGTTCATTACAATATTTTTGGAAGCAGTGAGATGAGGATAAGTGTTTGATGTTTAATTCCAAGTAGAGATAAAAATTGAGCTACGTGCAGGAGATCAATGGAGTAAATTAAGTCAAATAGTTAGGATGAAGATCCAATAATGAGCACTAAAAGGTAAAGGTTGAGTTCCTTAAAATAATATAAATGGTGCATGATTGATGTAAGAAGTGATGAAATGAGATGTGAGAAAAGTGAATGAAGTTTAATTGTGACCATTTGCATTTGTATATTTGAATTTAACAAAGAAAAAATTAGTGCTCTGTATTTTGTCTATATCTTTCAATATATGCAAAATTTTCTATGGTGTAAAAAGTGAACTTGTATAGGAATTGAAGATGCATTTGGAAATATATATTTAAATATATGAAAGTGTGTATAGTCATATTTATGAAGGTTCAAAGTTGACTATGTGTTCATGTGTATTTTGCAAGTGACTCGAGAAGGGTATTTGAGCTCATTTTGATGTTGTTTTGACATCTCATGATGAATTAGCTATTGGATCATGATTTATACTCCATAAAGATAATTTATGTGCATTATCAAGTTTTTAATTTTTTTATATAGTATGAATAAAGATTAATAAGTAGACTATGTATTCATTCATGATGTTCCTATGCACCAAGTTAGTGTTTGAGTTATTTGAGCATACATAGAGGTGCATAGGATTGACTATGATCATTTGAGGATGTTAAAGGGGAAATAAGGAGTGGAACGATGTAATTGAAAATGGTCCTATGTTTTTTTGTTTGATGAAGTGATAAATGGGTGAATATGTCTCCATGAGACCTATAAGAGCTACAAGGGCTTAATTGAAATGTGTAGCTGCTTAAAGGTGACCCATAGATGCTATGGCCAAAATTTGAAGATTGTATTGAGTTGTGAGTTCATATCATAGATAGATTAAGGGTTAATTCATGCCTAGTGGCTGACTAATATGTTGATTATCATGATATTTATGTAAATGGTGAAGCCAAATGTGTTGGTTTCTATACTTATGAGTGGAATGTGCATTTAAGAGCATAATGTTGTGATGCGAAGGAAAGGGTGGGTGTAAAATGGATGAGTTAAAGAGAGAAATAGATTAAGGACTATTTGTATGACCTATAGGTCATAATTTTTTTGGTATAATAGTGCTCTTATAGATTCAGTGTGAGTGAAGGTGAAGAGTGATAAGTAAAGGTTCATCATTAGGTATTGTAGACATCAATCCAAAGGTGGATGTGTTCATAGGTTTTTTTATGGATGATAAAAATCTAGGGGGTTGCATCCTCCTTTTAAGGTGAAACTTGCTAAAATTCTAGTTATTATGATTTCTCACCTAGATAGGTGTGGTATCACCTTGTGGGATTGTAGTCTCAATAAATAAAGGAATGTAGTTCCTTGATAAGTTAATGTTGGTATAAATTAGTTCTTGTTTATATAGGATAGAAATACAATTATAGGCTCCAATGGGTTTTCTCCCCCAAGAGGGTTTCCCACATATGTCAAGTGTTATGTGATTAGTCTTACATTGTCTCTCTTACTCATTACTATGAATGATGTGTATACTTCATGAATGCTTGTGGTAACTAATTGAGTATTTTTAAGGATTGAAATTAAAAGTTGGATTATTTGGGCTCACTGATTTACCTCCCCTCTCATAGTGATTATACCTCTAACGTCTATTTTTAAAGTTGTTTATTTTGGAAAAATTATTGATGTATGTATGCTCTCCCCCATCCCCTTTAGGGAACTCAGGTGACCAAGTGCTAATTATTTTCCTTTGCCTCTTTAGTCCAAAGAATGAAAAGAATGTCATTAAGGCCATCCTTAAATTTGTATGGTTTGGGTGATCCAAATTCAACCATAAATTCTTTTTACTTGTTTTTGTTTTTCATGAATTTTGGCTTATGAGTGGGAGTTCATTGCCTATTAATGGGTTCTTTAAGGAAACATTGACCCATTAATTCATCTCCTATCACCATTTAAATCCCAATCCATGGTGGGGTATATAAATTGAGGGTACCCACTAGGATACTTATTTTGAGTGGTTAAAACCAACTCCATTAGTGGTACTCCAACTCAAACCTTAGGGGAAAATTAGACATCACACTACACTACATAAGTAACATATGTAGTGATTGTGAAAAGGATAAGACATTTTCAAAAAAATCTAGTTGATGCAAATCTATTTGATGTGATTGCATCTCTAATTTTAGCCACACTTGGGACCATCTAGAAATGTGCAAAAAATGATAGTTTATAACAACCCCACTTGTTGTGGACATACTCTTGATGCAGGGTGAGTATCCTAAATTTATAATTCATAGTAAAAACTCTTGAGAGAAGAGTGGGTCTAAAAAATATATTCTCATGCACTTTTATTTTTTGATTAACACTTAAAATCCTTCCAAGAGTGATTATATTGATGGAATTTGATAGTATTATGCAAGCTTGTCAGTTTTAGGATTTAAGACATTACACTTAGGTGTTTGTGTCTTTTTATCCTTTATTACATGGTTTTTATGTCTAAACTATTGGTTTGATATACCACATCAAAATTTTAGAGATATAACTACACTTTTTAGGCCAAGTTAGACTAAGTTCTAACTATTTATCCTTTAGATAATGTTTTTAAGAGTTTGTAGAACTCTAGGCCTCTTTGCACATTATTCATCATTGATTTGGATATGTCTTGTTACATTCATAATGGATCCATATATAATTTGGGTTATGATTTCATGGTTTCACAAATATACTTTGATCAAGACCTCTATAGAGAAGAGGTAGTTTGTGTGATAGATCCTTATCCTCCTTACAATACAAAATATAGGGAATATAACCAATATACTCAAGAGCAGTATGTGATGATACCTTATTTTGTTTGGTTAATATATGATGTTCACCATACCACTACTCATGAAATCTAAACCCTCACCTATACCATTAATCCTCCTTTGGATTGTGTAAGCATCCAAGCTTCACAACATCCAAGGATTAGAATTATAAGACCTCATCTTTTAGCTTGTGTGAGTAACCAAGCTCCATAATGCCCTAACATTACCATTCTATGACCTCATCCTTTAGTTCATGACAATAATAAAGCTTTGAAACACCCTACCATTTATATACTAGGACCTCATCCATTGGATCATGACAATAACCAAGCTTCACAATGCCCTAATGTTACCATTCTAATCTATTTCATGTATGATAGCTCATTATCTAAACAATTTTGTATATTTATGACTATATGAGTCATAGTTACCATCCTAGGTGGATAACCAACCTTGTTAAGCCTATCATTATCTAACCATTGTCCATTCTCCATACATTATCCACCATCACCCACTTTAGAAAACCCATGATAATGTTTGAGCCAAAACCAAGCCAATCAATACCTCTCCAACCGATCCAATCATTCAAAGACCAAGATATATTCAACACTAGTATTTTATAACTCATTACAAACAAGGAAAAGAGAACCAACCAATCCATGATGTTTTTTTTAAACTCTTATTTGTGATGAGTCAACCTATGATGAATCACCCTTTGATGATATTCCCATTGTTGAGGAGTCTCTCTTTGACAAGTCAATCTTTGTTGAGTCACTTCTTAATGATTATAACCACCTTTAGGAAAATCATTATCTCGACCACTATCTTATTTTTCAAGAGCCTCCATTTGAAAATATAACCTCTATGGAGTTATCTCTTGACCTTTTTCCCCTCATAGAGGAGTTTCACTTTGACAAACCAGTCTTTATAGAGCCCATTATGCCATCACAGGACATTACTTATCCAATATCAAACATTCAAAAAGACATAACTATAGAAACATTCACACTAAATGAAAAATAAACATTGAATTTAGGTTCTATTATTGAACCTCCATCAGATTTAGAATCATAAGTAACATCAATGTCAATCTCAACATTAGATTTAGAGTCCCTTGAATCAGACTCAACTTCTGAATTATAATACATTCATGGTTGTTACAACATTGGTTTTGCATGCCTCATAGATCAATTTAAATATATTTATGATCCTTATATGGTTTTTGAGGATGATTACTTTAGCTTCGACACAAGTTCTCCTAGTATCTTCTATGAGTATTGTGCTACCTCTCCCCATGCCATTACCATTCCACATGCCATTAATGCCACCTAACATAACCATTATATTTTCCTTCCACATCCCACAAGTGTTGATTAGGACTGACATAATCACACCTTATTAAACTACATCCATGGTGACATAGTAGTTAAAGAACATCAAGGGCCAAGACCACATTCATGTATAAGAAGAACAATCTCATAGTGAAACCTTTATGGAGGTGCTAGGGGACAATCAGAATCCAAAATCATCATATTCTAGTGAAACCTTTTTAGAGGTGTGAGAATACAATCAAAGTCAAAACTCAATGTTCCTTAGTGAAACCTTCTAAAAGTCACTCTAAGACAATCAAGAAAATTTCATTGGTGAAAACCTCTTCAAGGTGCTAATAAATGAGCAAAATGATTATTCATTACTTGATGAAGACACTATGAAAGATAACATCAATACAACTTATAATCTACAATATAATCAGCTAGTAGCTACTATCAAGACCAAAAAATAGAAAATATGGTGGTTCTATTAAGAGCATATTCAGAAGTGTTTGGCCTTGCCACATCCAAAGTTATGTCAAATCTAGAATCAACAACATTTTATGTGATTGAAAAACCCTAATATTAATTTGTTGTCCAACCATTATACATTCCATTATCATCCACATTTACATTTCCAAATTAAACCTTTTATCCACATTTATCATCCCTATCTTCACTTTCCTTTATAGAGGCTATAAAGACATCTTATCTTGACTTTTGATGGAAACAAAATCAATGAAAAAAAAAGATCACAAAAACATTATTAGAGTCCAAATCTACAAGTTTTTGATAAAACAATATTTAGAAGAGGTATGGGCTAGCAATTTATAAAATTTGAGTTTTCTGGTTGTATTATATGTCGATCAAGATGTGCATATCCACATCAACATGAAAAAACAAATCATTACCTATCCAGAATCATATACCTTACCAAAAACCTTCCTTTTTTTTCATTTGAAATTCCTCTTGTAATTGTTTCATACCATGCCATTTACCTTATCATATCAATTGGGGACAACCCTCTTGCCATTATATCGAACTGTAATCCTACCATCTTCCTTTTGTCGTACCATATACTATTGTACCATACCTTTCCTATTAGATAGAAACCTTTTTTATCCACCCTACCCAATCTTGTTTTGATCTTGGTTCCTTTGGTTATTCTCATACCTTTTACAAGGAGATTCCAATCTAGTTTTAGCATTTTCAAAATTCTATGTTTAAATGATAATATATGAAAGTAGTGTGACAGTGGATCTAGCAAGTTATATTTAATTTACATTTGATCGATGCCACTAATTATAACTACATTTGGAGAAATCCATGTTCTACCTTGTGTTACTAATTATAATTTCCTATGGGTAAATTAATATCACATATATATGTTGCTATTTCTTAATTATAGCTACCTATGGGCAAATTAGGAACAACACTTTTACCATGCATTGTCACATCACCTTGCGATTAGTATTCTAATTTTCCTTATCATTTTACTCAATTTTATAAATGTTTATGACCTATTAAATTATCACTACCTTTTATTTGTGTGGAAATACTATGAATTGAGGTCTTAATGGGCCTACATAGGCCGTGCTTGACTCACATTGAGGTTAGCTCAATCCACCTTTACCGTATGCTCTCACCATTTTATAATAAAATTAACCCCATGCTCTCTTCATTTTGTGAGTGGTATCTTGGTAATAGCTAATGAGTTAAGATACTTCAAAATTCTAAAAACATTCAAAAATATGAAAATCCAAAAACATTTGTCTTATTTCAAATCTAGTTAGTCATTTTCAATCTACTCTATTGGGGCACATCCATTTCTTGTTATTATTAATGCCACTACCATTTGTAGTGAAATATTTCCCTTTATATGTCTCCTTTCTTGGGGACACCACCATTTTATCATTCCATTGAGCCTTCACACATAGAATTTGACTTGGCTGATTATAAGATACTTTCTATTTTTTTTACTTTCAATATTTATGTGTGTTGTTTGTTTGTTTGCCTATTTGTTTTCTTTCCTTGTTGTGACTTGACTTAGTCTATATGTGTTCATTGGGTGATTCCTTATGCTTTATTTTTGATTTTATCCATATTCATATGTCAACATTATCGTCATGGTTTTTATCATTGGTGTATTTTTTCAATTGTTTATTGTATTGGGAGATAGTCATTAAACATATTTTAACTAATTTATCATGGTGTTTCATATCATTATGCATACCATCATGTGTTATAACAAAAATTAGCTTGAGAATTATTACAAGAAATTGAGCTACAAAAGTTTCTCCTTAGTAACCTTGGTAAATCCTCCAACCCTCCTTGATTAAATCAACCCATTAACCATTCTGATTGTATCAATGCTAATAAGGATGAACATTTCCACATTGGTAGATACAATTGAATCATTCACATTGACAATTCTAATTCTTCTATTCATTTCTTTCATCACTTTTTACATCCTCATATGCCTAGTTGTTAGTGGCTTCTTCAGTCATTAAACTATCACATCTACATTTGTGCCTACTCATTTTTAATCTATGTAATAGGTTATATCCTTAAGTTATGTTTGTCAATATGACCTAATGGGGTATAATAAAAAATCATTATTTAATCTCTCTCATCTTAATGATTATAACTACTTATGGGAAAATCAATATTTCAACTCGTCTAGCCTAACTAGGGAATATACCTATGCCACTAATTATAACCACATTTTGGTAAATCAATATCTCAACCTTTATTACTAATTATAACTACCTTTAAGAAAATTTGTACTTTTTAAATCAATGCATGCATGCATTATCTCTATTGGATTAATCTCACTCATGGGTTAATTTCATTATTCTTTTATCCTCATCAATCCATTGATTATAACCAACTGTGGGAAAATTAGTCTCTTCCACCCATTTTATCTTTTTGGTCCCATTGTTTCCTATTTTTGAGGGATTGATGGATGATCCCTTTTCCAATCTATCCCTCAATGGGGAATCTACATCTCATCTATTACCATTGAATTCCTAGGCTTATAAGACCTTTTCATTATTTAAGAAGACATTACTATGCCTATAGCTTGCAACATCTTACCAAATAGGGGGAAATTGTAAACACCTGAAATTGGCCACAACTAGCTTTCTACTAGACTTCAGATTGATTCCTACCAACGATTATAAATTAAGCCTATAGATCACTAAACATCCCAAATTTTCTTGTGCATCATTCATCAAAGCCTAAAATTATGTTGAGATATCCCTAATTGGGGTATCCTACTATATGAAAATAAAACCTCTCAAAGATTCATCCCTAATCACCTTGAAACATCACAACTATCAATTTGGCCTATGTACCTATTAAGTGGGGCACTTTCACACTTAAATAAAATATTGGAAATGCTAAAAGAATAATGAAAATTAATTAATAAGCTAAACTAGATTAAATTTTTAGTTAATTTACCCATTTTAAATTAATGAATAACTAAAAAAGAAATTTAAGAATTCAAAATATCTTAGCCTTTCATCATTGCCTTTATGAGTTGTCAAGCTCTTTGAAAATATCGTCAAATATCTATTTTAGAGAGCCATACCTAATAGTTAAAAATCATAATTACTTGATAACTATTAACTCTACTAGGGTTATATTTGACTCACCTAGATCTAGTTTGAACCCATTCCAAGCCTTAACTCAACCCTAACTCACCTTATATGAGAGTTAATTCCTAAGACTATAATTACAAGGCCTTACCCATTTCATCCCTAAGATATTTTAGTGTAAAGTTATCATGGACAAATGTCTTCAATGTTTTAATAATATTAGTATTATAATGCCTAAATGCCTAACAAGTAGTGTTATAATGCCCAAATCTTAAGATAATCTACATCACAAACCATGGTGACAAGGAGAGTAGGAGCTACACAACTTCTATTGCCAAATACTTCTTGAAGTACAAGATAAGAAAGCCACTCAACAAAGCATTTGGATCTCCCAAAGAAGGTAAAAGATGTGTGTATTTTATATTTTTATTGTGCTTTCATTTAGCATTTTGTTACTAAGGTCTCCCTAAGTTTTATGCTAGGAGTATAAGTGTTAGTGTGTTTATTTGAGTTTTTGTTTCTTACACTAATTCTATATTAACCTCCTTCTTTGAGTTATATGATCACAACTAGTGTCTAGGTTAAATGCTAGTGTCTAATATGAAATATGTACTCAAATAAGATGTGAACACTTGGATGCTTCTGGGTTTGGCTTCATCTTCACTTTGGTTCATTTAAATTAGGTCATGGACTGTTATTCTTGGTGAAATGGAAAAACCCTAGATTTTCATCTTTAATGTGGGCTTAAAAAAATGGGTTAGTGTTCACATAGTGTTAAAGTAACCCATAATGATCCCTCTATCAAATTATATCACCCACATATCTAATACTCTAGAAGAGGTCATTAAGCTCATGTAATTATCCCCTATGTGATGTCTTGTGTGTAGATCATGTAATGTGTAAAGGAAGTACAATAGTGACCCAACTTATAAATTCATAAATATGATTAATCCTTTAGTATTTTAGAATTGTAGATGTGTTAAACCTATAAATGGTGTGGAAACATGGAAGCTTTTATTAATTGAGTACTTGATAGAGTAATTTATGATAAGTGCCTGCCTCTTTGGTATTTTCTAGGTGAGGAACAAATGAGGGTTGATATTATATTTAGACCAATCTTATCTAGATATTAATCACATTAAATCACTTAGGCAAACCATTGTATTGCATTTCATTTTCAAATTAGATAACTTTTTGGGTACTAGACATTTGCATTAGGCTAGGACAGTAATGTCAACACTACTATTTAACCCTGATTGTAGTGTCCTAGGAGAAGGATAGCAAGCATAGGATTAAAATTTTCATAGGTGTAAGATAAGTACATTTTAATCAATCTAGACAAGATGATATGCATGTGTTATTAATATAAGGCTAGTTAAACTAAGAGATACGCCAAGGGGCATAATATATAGTAGATATGAGGCTTGTATAAGCAAGGGATGTGTATAAATAAGAGGAAAAACTAGGGTCATGATTTTTCCGAGTATACATGACTGAGGTACTACATAACCACAAAATATCATCTAAATTTTTCTTCCCTTAATCTAATAATGAAATTAATAGTTTAAAGGAAAGGAACAAGTACTTGGGTATGTATACATACCTTATTTTTGCTAGAGTTAGATTTGAATGCTTTGCTAATGACTGACCTATAACCAAGAGCATGATACAATGTATAATAAATGAATATAATTTGGTTTAAAATTACTTGAAATAGATTAAAATTAAAAGAGTAAGGTTAAGGTGTACACAAGTGTGTCGATGTAAGCACCTCTCCTATTAGAAATTTGTTTTTACAAAAGATGTATCACTGTAAGGATTTAAAATTGAGATTAGGATAAATAAACATAATTATTTAAATTTCATGTATCCAAGGAGAGATTAGATCATTCATAAAACCTAATGATACTTATAACCTAGTGATTTTGGATGATCAAATATAACTAAAAACTTGGAAATATTGAGTGATTTAATCACCCTAACCATGCCAAAAGGTATTTAATAGATAGATAGATAGATAGAGAGAGAGAGAGAGAGAGAGAGAGAGAGAGAGAGAGAGAGAGAGAGAGAGAGAGAGAGAGAGAGAGAGAGAGAGAGAGAGAGAGAGAGAGAGAGAGAGAGAGAGAGGGGTACATACCCCTAACTTTGGAGTAAAAGTATGTTTCCACCTGGAATTTGAGATTAGATCATTCATAAAACCTAATGATACTTATAACCTAGTGATTTTGGATGATCAAGTACAACTAAAAACTTGGAAATATTGAGTGATTTAATCACCCTAACCATGACAAAAGGTATTATATATATATATATATATATATATATATATATATAGAGAGAGAGAGAGAGAGAGAGGTACATACCCCTAACTTTAGAGTAAAAGTATATTTCCACCTAGAAGTTGAGATTAGATCATTCATGAAACCTAATTATAATTATAACCTAGTGATTTTGGATGATCAAGTACAACTAAAAACTTGGAAATATTGAGTGATTTAATCACCCCAACCATGCCAAAAGGTGAACCAACTAATACAGTAGATTTTATTACTAAATTTTGTAAAAGTTAATTGGGTACTACTACACGTAATAGTTTTGTAATATAAATATAAATTTAATTTTAAAATATTAGGGACATGTTTTATAACATATGAATCTTAGATTTGTTTCATTCCAAAACTTTGTGTAACAATGGTACCATGTATAGAATTCTACCATAAATGTGTATCATAATCATATAACTATGTGTTTTGTCTAATTCATAAAACTATGTAAGTGTGAATGACATTATTATAAATCATTCCCCAACTATATATTGAGAAATATGAAATTTATATAAGTATAAATATAGAAGACATGTTTCCAAAACATGCCCGCACTATAAATTGCCAATGTTGAAAACTGAGTAGGTGTGGAGAACATGCTTTGAAAGCATGACCCCATTAAATTTATGAATTATAAATACTATAATAAATACATTTTGAGGACATGTTTTGAAATCATTCACTCATTGAATCTAAAAATTGGTGTAAGTACCATTTATTATGTTAGTGTGGAGAACATTCTTCTAAAGTATGCCCCCACTATAATTGGAAACTGTGAAAGCTATGGAATTCATGTCACCATGACATTCCCCCCAATAATATGCCTTTCCTTTGAGGTGAGGGGGAAAATAGTACCTAGTAGTTATCTCACCTTGAAAGGGTAAGACAATTATAAATCAATGAATGTATCCATATAGCATATAGAAGGAAATATGTCTAGGTATATGTATCATTAAAGCACATAGAACCAATGTGATCACATGTATGCCTAAGATTCATGATAAATATCATGATGACATTTAGATAGTAATAGTACAAGCTCAAAAAGCAAACAAGCACACACATAAGAGCAGTCAAAAGTAAGTCAGAAGGCAATGGTCTAAGGAGACCAAAAATAAGGAGCATGTTCAAATGCCATGAAATCAAAGGGACATGAATTAGTCAATGGTTGAAAATAGAAAATAATGACATATTCAAATGTAAAATTATTCAATCATAGGCATAGGGGACACATACAATGAAACATTTTCAAATGATCAAAAAATCAAGATAGTAGCAAGGTAAAACATTTAAAGAAGTGTGTAAAGGAAAAACATAATTATACAACCAGCATAAACATGTCATAGTGGCCCATGGATTGAATGTGTTATAAAAAAATGTTGAGTATATATCATATCAAGCACCCTATATAATGTATAATAATGGATAATAAGCATGTGTAAGTACATATGTAAGATTAAATATGATAGTGTAGAGTGATCATCAAATCATATAACACGTCTATATCAAGATTGTAGAATATGGATGGCCCTAACATCCTGATGATGTGAGTAGAGTGAAGACCCAACACCCATAAGTGTATCATGTATCTATGTATGCCTATGTATGTATATGTAATATTAAAATTATATTCTATTCCTTAACATGGAATTAACATATAGATGCCAAGGGGCCAATAGAACATGTAGGTGCCAAAAGTGTTTTTCAATTTTTGAATGTTTTTTATTTTTTTGCTATTTTTATGATGAGTAAAGATCATCCCATGATGCCATAAAATGGATGGTTATATATATCTCCCACAATTGTGAACATTACAACCTCAAGTTATATTATTTACATTATTTGCATCATGATTGGCTAGGTTGAAAAGGGACATATCATGTTTTTCCTCATGTTTTGCATGTGTAGTAGAAGATAAAATGCTATCATTGGAAATACATATTAATTTTACTACATGAGGAAAATCAATATCTTGTTGATTTTTGTCATTTTTTACTTCTATTTTGTATATCCAAAGAATTCCAAGTGTAAATTCATATGGATATTTGGTAAGCATAACCCAAACTTATGTTTGAATTACTTTAGGAGCACAAGAAATTGGTATTGTTATATTTCCTGAGGGGTGTTTCTAACCTCCTTTGTTTTTTAAGTTTGTTAAATTTAATCCCATTTATTGGAAACATATTACATTAAACTAGTTTTTTCTTGTGTAGGATTAACATGGTTATGCCAAAAATAAGTGCCATCCATGTATAATTTAATTATTAAATCTTTTTGGCATGTACACTTGTTTTATTCATTTTGATATTTTTGTATGGGACTTGGACATTGGATTGGTCCCATGTTAATACAAATTTGTAAATTGGTCATATAGAGGTTAGTCACACCTCATTTTTTTTCATATTATTCTTTATTCAATTCATCTCCTTTTATTTGAGGGATAAAAATTTTGTACTTGGAAGGAGAAATGTTAATCTTCATCAGATGAGTAAATATGAATGTAACATATTTATATATATCCACATGTAAATGATTGAAGGACTCATATTTTTTATTCAATGTTTTTTCATTTCAAGGGGAAAGCTCTACTAAATATAAATTACTCTTCAAAATCTGAGGATCTAAATGCTAGCTCATGTGATGTACTTTTGAATCGAATAATATAAGCTTGAAGGGAATCATCATCACATTGTTTGAGATTGTGAAAATGTTTTAATGTAAGTTTTGGCACCTTTTAAATATTGAAATCCATGATTAAAACATCTTAAAATTTTTAATAAGTGGTTAAGGAACATTTTGGTAAGCTATAAAACTAATTGTGAGCCTCATCATAAATGATCATATGGAATAATATTAATAATAGTTTGTCATCAGTTACCCATTAACAAAGAGAATATAAATAATTTAACATGTGCTCAAGTGGATCAATATGGTGCCCAAATATAGGTAAATATGGTAATTCAAAACTAGGTGGATAAGGATACTCAAGTATACATTGTGCAAGAGGTTGATTATTAAATGTGGTAACATGTACATTTGCATTATGGAAAGCTACTTGATTTTGAAGTATAGAAACCTATTTTTAAAGGTCCCCAATAGTGATAGTCATAGATATAATAAAATCCATGGGGATGTTGGTGTTTTATACAGGGGTTATCATTAGTTCCAAAATACTACCTCTTCTGAACCTAGGCACATGAGTATCATCATCCTCATGTACAATAAATGAAATTTTGTAATCCTTAAACTTTGGATACTTTGGTAATGGTAATGTATCTTTAAATTGTGTTACCCTTGGTGTAATATTTGAATATAATGGAATGGATTTACAACTTGACTAATACAACTTTTTAAAATATATAGCAAGTGGAGCTTCAAGAAGCATTAGTGAAGGCACCTATTTTGGTGAGGTAGGAATGTTTATTTGTTGAGACACCTTGCTTAACATTGGTATATGTCTCTTATTTGGAATATTAATATTATTTTACTCTATAGATGAATGATGTTTCCTTTCCATTGATTGATTAATATGACTTGGTAAAGGTTCCATAATTTCTTGGTTAACCTTTCCAAAAATATCAATATCAAATGAAGGCCAAGAAGGACTATCACCATTAATAAGGGGAATATTGTTTGTAAATGTAGGAATAGGGGGGTTTTAATCAATTAACTTTAAGGAACATCCCCTTCACAAATAACTTTAAAATCCTTGATGATTTATTCATGGATTTGACACAAATTATCAAGACCAAATGAAAGTACCTTATCTTTATGGGGGATCAATTTTAGTATAGAATGAAAGGGCATACACTTGGGATCTTACTTGGGATAGATCACATCATGTCTTGAAATGATGAGATCATAGACCTAATTAGAGGGATAGTATATGCCACCATTCAAGAGTAATTAATTTTTATTCTTATTTGGAGATACTATTAAAGGGGTTAATAGTCATAATCATCAAATTAATCAATGTCATCCATGATGAAAAAGAAAAATAACACAAGGATTAGGATAAGGCAAGAGTTAAGCATATACAAGAGAATGATTATACAATGATGATGTTAAAATATTGAGTTCACTAAATGTTTGATCCTAATTTGAATATGGATCCTATTTAGTGGTTAGGTTTAAGGATATATAAATGATAAGGCATAAGGGTGAATATTAGATCTACAATAGGCTAATTAATGTGATAAAGTCAGATGTATCATATGGTAAATTTATAAAGCTAAGATAGACTATTAATGGAAAGTATAATTATTCTAGACATACAAATGATATAAATAAAGTACTTATTTATTTATGATGCTAACATAGTTTTAGATTTGGTATAGGCAACATGTAGGTAAGAGGTAGACTCTAGATCAATTATCAAATTTTGGATCTAGTGCATCTAGTTCTCTAGATACTTGCATCAGCCTGGGATAGTTACATCAATACCAGTGTCTAGATTCAACACTAGTGTATTATATGTAATTTTCACTCAAAAATGATGAAACCACCTAGATGATTCTAATTTTGGATTTGCCTTCACTCTGGTGCATTTAGATCTAGATCATGGACTATCATTCCTAGTGAAATGGCAAAATCTTAGATTTGCATCTTCAATTTGACCTTGGAAAAAATGGGTTAGTAGGCACACAATGTCAAGGTGACCTAAAATGTCCATGATGTCAAAGTTTGATGTCTACATATTCAATACTCTATAATATGGCCTCATACTCATGTAGTTCTCCCCTACATGTCAAATTCTGTGTGAATCATGTAATGTGTAAATCAAGTACAATTGTGACATAGCTTGTAACTTGGAAAATATGACCTTATGGCTGATCCTTTAGTACTTTATATCTATATATGTGTTTTACCTATGATTGGTGTAAAAATAGGGATGATTTTATCAATTGAGTGATTGATAGAGTGCCTTTTGATAAGTAGGTTTATTTATTTGGTATTTTTTAGGTGAGGAATGAATGAGGGTTGATATTATATTTATAACAATCATATCAAGATATAAATCTCATTAAAACACTTAGGCTAACCATTTTAATATGTTTTATTTATAAATTGGAAGAATTTTAGGGTACTACACACTTGTTTTAGGTTAGGATAGTAACATCGATGCTACTATCAAACCTAGACATTAGTGTTTAAGGAGAGGGAAAGTAGGCATAGGATCAAAAATTGTAGAGGTGTAAGATAAGTATATTTTAAGCATTTTGGGAAAGATGGGATGTTTATTTCATAAATATAAGGTTGGATACACTAAGAGATAATCCAAGGGGCACAAGATAGAGTAGATTCAAGGTTTTTAGAATCAAGGCATGTGCAGAACTAAGAGGAATATCTAAGATTATAATTTTTCCACATGTACAAGACCACAGTGCTACATAATAAAAAAATATTGTCTACATTCATATTCTACATGGTTACATTTAAATATTATACATTTATATTATCCTTTTGAGGTGAGGTATCTACCAGTTACTATATTTTCCTCACCTTAAAGGGGGAAATATAGTGGGGGCATGTCATAGATGCATGTTCTGTAGACTTGGCACAATTTTCAAATTCATTAGGTGAATGTATTAGAAGAAAGTTCTCCATACTTATTCAGTATTCAACATCTCTAAATTATAGTGGGGGAATGTTTTACAAACATTTTATCCACATTGGTACTTATATAAAATTTTAAAATTATCCATATATAGTGGGGTCATGCTATGGAAGCATGTTTTCCACACTTACATAGTTTATGAATTAGCCAAATCACACAAATATATAATTTCAATTCATAGTTTTGGCAGAATTCTATACATTGGTACCATTATTGTACACAATTTCAGCATGATATATATAAGGTGAATATATTATGTAATTTATGCCTAATATTACAAAATACAAATCAATTTCAGATTCCAAAACACTTTTTTATACTAATACCCTAGTCAAAATTTTATGAATTTTATTGAGCCAATCTACTATAGTAGTTAATTCACTTTTTGTTATGGTTGAGGTAATCAAATCACTCAATATTTCCAAGTTTTCATGTTGGAATTAGTTATGTCATCCAACCTCACTAGGTTATAAGTATCATTAGGTTACATGGTTGATTTAATCTCAGATGCTAGGTGGTAACTCATCTTTACTCCAAGGTTGGAGTCATGTGCCTTTCAATCTATCTCTCAGAATCTCCCTCCTTAGATATATGCACTTTTAAGAGTTATCTATATTTTTCATAATCTTTGTTTTAGTGGCTTACAATGATACATCTTTTTCAAATAAACTTTTCAATAGGCAAGGCAGTTACATAAACACATAGGTGTACTCCTAAACCTTTCTTTTTCAATATTAATCAATTTCAAGTACTTTCAATTCTAGATTATATGGATGGATTACATGCTATAAAATGGTCTTGGTTTCTTGTTAGTAACCAATAAATTACTCAAGTTGGGAACTATATTAATGTAAATTAGCACATGTTAATCTATGCACTTGACTCATCAAGATTTGGTTGAGGTAGCCAACATAATGGAAGGACTAGGGTTCTAACTAGTTGTTAAGTGGGATGTGATTTAGGATAGGTGGTTATAATGGATTATCATGATAGGATAAAAATACCTCAATTATGTCTTGATGCTCATTAAGAGCATTGATCTATGTGGAGATAGAGATCAAAACCCCTTCAGTATTTGATATCATAAAAAGGTGTAGTTCTTAGTCAATGCTAAGTTCAGTGAAATGAAGTAGATTGGGATGAATTACTTGGGCATAATATTCTCTCTATTAGGTTGTATTTACCCAACCAATGCCATCTACTAAGTGTGAATAATATAAGATGAGGCTAGACCCGAGGATAAAAAGAATGAGATGAATGGTTGACTAAGTTAGGATAAGAATATGTTGATGTCTTATGTGGATTGGGAATTTTATATTTTTATTCTAAATTTGATAAATACTCTAAAATGAAGTTTGGAATTAAATTGGATCAAAAGACCTCACACTCAACTCAATACTATTATTTGCCTATGTGATAATGTTAGGACCAGGTGCTCTAACTCCAAGGAATATGCCATGCCAGAAAAGATCTAGTGTCTTAGTAATGGTCATATAAAATAAACTAGGTATAATCAAGATAAAAGTGTATGATATTTTTGAGTCAATGGATTGAAAAGTATGCTTTTTATAATGTTGAACCAAAGCTTTGATATGTATTTCTTACATGAATGATAAGGCTTGTATAGGGTATGTATTTATTGCATGAATGGGAATATATTTTGTAGTGTATGTTTAATTGAATGTATGGGCAAGGATTTTTATGTTATGTGATTTATTTCATTAATTTCAAGGCTTTTGATGTGATGTGGTTGCTTTCATGAATGTCAAGGCTTTTTGTTGTTGGCTATTTTTGGTTTTTTCTAGGTTTTAAACAAATAAATACTTTATAAAAACAAAGTGAAAAAAGTAAAGAATAATATAAATAAAAATAACTAAAATCAAAACTATTTTTTCTTATCCTTTCAATATTTGGGGTGCATACAAATTAGAAAGGGAGGAAACTTATTCTATTATTCAAGATGTCGATTTCTCCTAGATCTATTTGTATACAAATTAGAAGTATTGCTTTTGTTTGTTTTTTATTAGTTTAGGTAACATGGAATAAAATAATGAATTAATTTTTTTGTGTATAATTAATATTATAATATATCTAATCTAAAATATAATCAATTCAAAACTTTATATTAACTTTCCTTGTAAGCAAACTAGGTTTGGCTTTTCAACCTTTCTAACTTGATTAAAAAAATATTTTTTTAATGAATTAATAGGATGAAAACAAAATATATAAGTTCAAATTTTAGTTTTTGAAAGATAAAAATTAAAATTAATTTAACCCTTTAAAATAAATAAAATCAACAATCTACAACCTTCATACACTCACCTATAATTTCCTATGTTTTTGTGTTTACCCACATGATATTTTTAAGTACAATAAGTTTATCTAGATATTGAATGAGGGAAAGTTATATTAGATGGAAATTAATTGAGTATTTAATAATATATATTTTTATAATAATCAAAAATAGGCATTGTTAATTTAAAAGGATGTTAATCTATTGAATGCAAGCATAAATCAAAACTAATTATGTTTTTGGTAGCAAAGACAAATGAAGGAGGTAGATATATTTCACTATTAAATTTTATTGTTTTTATTTTATATAGGAAAATAATTTAAACATAATAAAAAATTATATTAAATATAATATAACAAATAAAAAATACTATAAATCAAAAGAACCCCACCTAATTTTGGAATAAAGTAGCTAAAGTGCAAGCAGTGTATTGATAAATAAATCCTCAACATGATAGCTATGTATGAACTTATGTAAATTAAATAAAATAAATATATAAGGGATGAATAAAATTTTGAAAAAGATAATAAATGAGATAAGACAAAATCCAAAAAAAAAGGAGTAGTTGAATCGAGGCCAACTAATGTCTTGTCTTACAAGGTCTATGATGCTCTCACCAATGACATTTATTTTCAACTATGTAGTCGACTCAAAAATATTAGGGTATGATTCTCCTATAAATTTTAACAAGTTTAACACTATTAAATATTCTCCATAACAATTTCTAATGGTAATTTTTAGATTTGGAATCAGGGCAAAATTAGCCTTCTTATAAGAAGAGAAATGAGTTTGCATGGGAGAATTAAACTAAGTGTGATAGCAAGTTAAAATTGAGATGAACTAAATAAGGATAATATTATAAGATTGAGTGATTTGGGAATTATTGGAAGTGAATACAAGTGTTACAAATAATAAACATGAAGCTACTTATGAAAACATGTGAAAATAGGAGTTACTGGAGCTAATTTTGGTTATCATTTCTACTGTTATAGAACCACCATTTTATACTAGAGGTAGTTGCAGAATTGTCACTTAATATGTAAAAAATAACCTATAATATATTTAAAATTCCCCTAATTTAATAAATAACCACACATTTATGGAGAAACTACCTCTTATTTTACACAACTGCCATGGCGGTTGTGTAAATTGAAGAGTAGGTTTGTCACATTAGGTGGTGGTTTCAATACTCATGTTTAGTTTTTAAAAGAATGAAAAAATTAATAGGAAGGTAATGATAAAGGGGGAAAAAATGGGTAAAAATATAGATGAAAAATCATAAAGCGGGGTTAGAGCTACAGAGTCCCTTGTAGAGGAAAAAATAAGAGGTCATTGCATCATCGTCAAATTTATATAAAAAATCTAGCACTATGTAATTTTTAGGTGCATACATATTTCCCATTAGGATTACATATTTTCATGAATTTACAAGGTTTAGTATTGATAAATTTGTAATAAAAATAATTTTAGAGATACTTACCTTACCTATACGGAGGAATGAAGCCTATCAAGACCCCATACAACCTGTAGACAAAAGATGAGATTCAAGTGTGACTTTAAAAGAAGAGTGAAAGTAGGCTATATAATAAAAATAAGGATAGAATATGTATCATATGTGTGGGTATATTCATACTAATTATACCATACCATCATGAGACTGAACTCAGTATAATTTTATGTATACCTACAAAAAATATAAAAAACATGTTACAAAAGAGAGAAGTATTGTTAAAGTATTAGCGATAAATAATTTATTTGAAATATCCATAAAAATAAAATATGTATGAAAGAATAAATATAAATTCATGATATTATGTTAGAAAAGGAAAACTTTTGAAATACAGTGGCTAGTTTAGGGCCCAATATATTGAAAAACTTAACAAAAACAATTTATTTATGTCATTTGCATTGAAACAAATTTTTGAGCTCTGGTTTACTTGTGACCATTTCATGTGCATAAATAGTCATTTTAGAGAGGATAATGTAAGGATGGATAATTTATTAGTGGGAGGCATAGTTAGGCATAATCAAGTTGGTTTTTGAAAACTTTTCATGTTTGACCTAACTTTAGAAATTCATTTAAAATTGAGCAAATCAGTAGTCAAATTTAATTTTTTTTTGTGATCACTATGGGGAAAGGTATACTAGGATATTAATAAATTTTATATGATTCATTGGGTTTTTACAGGTTTTGGGGAACCCATGGGTTACTGGTGAAATCACCACTCAATTTATAAAACCACTACCTATTATAGGTGGAAGTTATGTAACCACTATAGCAGGTTCGAAACCACCATGAGGTAGTTATGACATTATCATTGTTGCGTGGTTTCATAATCTCATAAGGTTATTAATATGAATAATTAATATGTAGATGGGAATTTAGTCATGTGATATTTCAATAAAACAAATCAAAATAACACACTAAAATCCTAGCACCTCTATCCTAGACACTAGGGAGAGCATAAGTAACAAGCATGCATATGGAAACACAATTAAAATAGAAAATAAAACATTATTTTACCTTCCTTGGATCTCCAAATTGATTTTTAAAGTGGATTAACTAGTTTATGTATCAATAAATCTTCATCAATAGATCTTTGTTGGCTTCACCTTTCTTTAGCACCTTGGCTTCCTTGATTGGCTTGCATGAAAATTCTCTCTCTAAATTGGAATTATAACAATAAAATATACAAATATTTTAAAACATTTAGGCATAATAAATTAACACCAAGAGATCTTAAAAATCAATAGGCTTGACCTTGTATTTATATCCTCAAAAATTAACTCTCACCCAAGGTGAGTTAAGATTGAGTTTAAACATGGAATGAGTTCAAATTAACACTAGATGAGTTGAGGCTAACTCCAATTGAGTTAAAAATTTTCATGTAGTTATGATTTTTAATTACTAGGTATGGCTCTCAAATTATATATTTTAAGATATATTGGAAGAGCTTGACAACTCATAAAAGTAATGATGAAAAGGCTTGATATTTTGATTTTTAGAATTTTTATTTTTAGATATTATTTAATTTAAAATGGATAATTAAACTAGGAATTTAATCTTGTTTAATTATATGATTCAATTTGATTAATATTTTAGATCTTTTAATATTTAATCAAGTGCCATTGGCCAAATTGATAGTTGTTATGTTACAAGGTGATTAGGGATGAATCCAGGAGAGGTTATTGTTGTATATAGTATAGTATCCAAAATAGGGGTGCCTCAACATGATTCTAAACATTAATGAATGATGTGGATCCAAAATTAGGATGTTCATTGATTTCAAGGTTTAGTTTATAATTTTTGGTAGGAATCAATCTGAAGTTCATCTATGAGCTAATTGTAGCAACAATTGGGTGTCTAAAATTTTCTCTTATTTGGGAAGGTGTTACAAACTATAGACATAATAACATCTTCTCAAATAATGAGAAGGTCTAGTGTGCCTGATGCCCCAAATGATAATGGATAAACCCTAGATACCCCCTCAAGGGAATGATCAATAAATAAGGTCAGTGATCATTCCCTCAAAAGAAGGAAAACAATGGGACCAAAAGGGTAATGGGGGATGGAAAAGACTGATTTGCCCATAGGAAATTATAACCAATGGCATAATGAGCTACTCCATTTGGGTAGATAAAAAGGATGATTTGCCCAAAGGTAGTTTTAATCATTAGCATAAGGAGGTAAAGAAAAAGTGGTTATAATCATTATTTAAAAGATAAGGGAACAAGAGAATGATTTCCCTAAAGCCAGTGATAATCATTAAAAAGAAAACAATGATTTACCTATAGGCGGTTATAATCATTGGAAAGATAAAAACATGCCCCAATTTGGCAAATAGAGATAATTATTTTCCCTAGTTGGTTATAACTATTAACATAATGAGAATGTGTCCTAGTTGGGTAGAGAATGATAATGATTTTCCCAAAGGTGGTTAGAATCATTAACATCCAAATACATTGAAATACAATTATTTGCCCATAGGTGGCTATAATCATTGGCTCCACTAGTGGGATAGTACATAATCATTTGCCCAAATTTATTTATAATCATTGGAATAATGATTGGAATAATATGGGAGATTGGAAAAATGGGCTTATATTTTGAATCTATACTTACAGAGTAAGAGTAAGCTGATACAAAGGCTAAAAATGAATTTGGACAACTTACTAGTATGGATATGCACATCCTAACTATCAAGGTTTAAATTTATTTTGTGAATTAATTACTCTATTTGGGGTAATGATTGGGATTGATCAAGAATATTTTAGGTGCCAAGAATAAGTAACATGGATGCATTGATTGTAATATTTCTTGAGCTAATTTTTACTATAACACATGATGGTAAACATCATGATAGAAAACACCATGACAACTAAGTTGAAATATCCATAATTACTGACACATGATCTAATAAATAACTAAAAAAGCACCAATGATAAAACCATGATGATCATGTTGAGATATGAATATGGATGGGCTTAAGTATAATGCATAATGAATTACCTAATGAACATGAATATACTAAGTCAAGGCATAGTAATGAAAACAAATAAACATGCAAATAATCAAACAAACAAAAAGATAAATCACTAAGAAATAAAAGGATTAAAATAAAAGAAAAAAATAAAACAAACAAAAAAAGGGTTAATCACAATGTTAATGCAAAAAAATAATAAATAAGTTGATGATGATTGACCCTAGGCTATAAGAGACAACAAAACAAACAAACAAAATAGGGAGAATAGAAGAAAAGGAAGGGGTAATCAAATTGTCTCTAGATTCACTAAGAAGGTGGATGTTGCCTACATAGTTCCATATATGCAAGGCCCAAAATAAACTTTAGGCCAAATATAGTTCTCCCAAGACATGGGATATAGTAAAATGATGATTGAGAAAAACATGACTGATAAAGTAGAGGAATATGGGAATGGTCTCATAAAATGGTGAGAGCATGAAATGAATCCTAGTTGCCATTAATGTATCAAATTTGAATACATAATGTGCAATATGAAAAATAACAAAATGATGAGAGAGTAAGGCTTAGGGGACAACAAGGATGGGGAAACTAAAGGACAAGTGGTTTCTTGTGAATTACCTAGGGGTCCCAAAATCTTTAAGGCAAAGAAGTTTTCAATTTAGTAATTCTTAGTATTGTCTAGATCATTTTAAAATGTTTATGGAATTTTCTATGTATCTCAACTTGATATAAAATGATGAGATACTAAATAGTCCAACTCATATAATTATGAGTGTTAAAACTTAAAATTTATTGAAAAATGTTGAGAGTATGGAAAAAGGGTGATTGACCTGACCTTTTCATAAATTAAGTCTACCTATATGGTCCCATTAGGACCTCAAGTCACTATAGTGTTGGTCTATAGTAGAGGAATATGACTAGGTAGCATCAAGTTCTTAAATTAGACAAATGGCATAGTATGACATATGAATGGCAAGGTGGGACTTCAAGGCATGATAAAGATGTTGTTGCTAATTTTCCCATACGAGATTATAATTAGGAAACAACAACATAGGTAAAGGATAATTTTCCCAAAGATAGTTATAATTAGTAGCACATAGTGGAACCCTATTTTTCTTAAATGTGGTTATAATCAAGAACATACAAAATGAAATGAAATAAGGAATGAAAGATACAACTACAAAACTATTATCATACTATTCCAAAATACAATCTATATCTAGAATATAGAATCAACTATTGAAACTTAATCTCAATTCTCCCATTAAAGTTGATTAAAGAACCAATTAAATAGAACCAAGGTCAAAGGGACAGGGTAGGGAGGTTAAAAATAATTGTGGTCAATAGGAAAGGTATGGCAGAATGGTAAATGATATGGTACAAAAAAGGATGAAGATATTATGTTACAATTGCAATGAGCCTCATAAAAAATACTTAAAGTCTCTCAAATGAAGTAACACTTGAGATGTATAATGTTCATTAGTTCATCAAGTTCATCCCCATCAGGTGTAGTGAGCCCATATTCTCTAGAACCATAATTCAACAATGACATTGGGCCTATCTAATTGTGTTTGAACTTGCCCTTCTTCTTCTTCTTCTTCTTCTTCTCAACCATGGTATTTTTTTGGTTGTCTTTGAGAATAAGATCCCTAAGTTTTAACTCTCTATGTTTGACCCACTAGTTATAGTGTCCATAGAGTCTATTTTGCTATGCTTGAAGGTAATTGATAGTGGACATGCATTTATAATAAAGTAAGTCTAGCTCTTGCAGGTGAGCTACTCATTAATCTTCATCATCTAGGACATGTTTCAATGAGATACAAAAATAAGGTAACTCGGCCTTAATGGGAAGAATGGCCTTAGTGCCATAAACTAGGGAGTATGGAGTGAGTCCTAATGGAGTACAATAATTAGTGTGGTATGCCCAGAGGGCATGGAAAATTTAGACGTGATAATCATGGCCAACATCATTGACAATATTTTTAAGGATGTTGATAATGGTTTTATTAGATGCTTCTACTTTCCTATTACCTTGTGAGTAATATGCATTATTACAATGTTGAGTGAAGTTGTGCTCGACATAAATTATTTTGACATCCTTATTCTTAAATGATCGTTCATTATCAAACATAATGTTAGATGGGATACCATAGCATAAAATGAGATGATTGAAGATGAACTTGGAAATTTGTTTTCAAATCACATGAGGGGTATAACTTCAACCCAATTAGTGAAATATTTAGTACTAGTAGGGATGTGTATATGGCCATCATATGAGGTAGGGTTAATATCCCAAATGAGATTGAGTCCCCATATTACAAAAAACCATGGAGTAAGCACTAGTTTTAGTGTTTTGTCTAGGGCATGAATCAAATTAGCATGCCTTTGACATTTATCACACCTTTTGATGTAAGTAGTTGCATCTACATCCATAGTTAGCTAATAATAACTATTACATAGGACATTTTTGGCTAAGATGGCCTCATTGGTATGGGATCCACATAATATTTCACAAATTTATTATAATGCTAATGTTATTTTTACCAAATTTAAATAACGAAGTAGAGTTCTATTAAAGATATAGTGGTAAAGGGTTAATCTATGAAAGGTATAACATGTTGAATGATGGGTAAAGGCAATTTTTTGTTTTTGTGATAGGTCTAGTGGCATGATATAGTCACGAAGGTCACTAAAAAGGTCTGAATATCATAAAGAGCTAGGACCAATAATAGCATATATCATTTCAATGGTTGAAGGATCATGAGAAGGTGCTAGAAGATTTTGAATAAGGAATTGATATTATTTTTCCTTGTCAGTGAGGTAAATCAAAAAGATAATGGTGGACATAGCATCTATTATCCTATTACTGGTCTGAGGTATGTGTTCAAATTATATATCTACAGTATACTATTTAAGAGTGTGAATCATGACCTTGTATGGCATTAGATTTTCATCTTTGGTTTAAAAGTGGTTTGTAACTTGATTGATGATTAACTACGAATCACCATAAACCTTAAGATGTTGAATATTCCATTATACAAATTGATGAAGTCATTCAAAGAGTGCTTCATATTTATCCATATTAATAATATAAGGAAAGCTGATATAGAATGATTTAGGGGTAAGATCCCCCTATGGTGTAATAAATAATAGGCCTGCCCTTGATCCATGTGAGGTGAATGATCCATAAAAATATAGCTTCTAGTGATACTCCTTAGGAGGTGTTTCAATGACGGTTATGATGGAGTCATCTAGGAATTAGAAAGTTAGAGGTTCAATATCTTTAAGGGGTGCTTTATCAAGTTGATTTACAAGTACTTGTCCCTTTATAGCCTTCTAATTGATGTATTCTATTTTGAACTCACTCATAAGCATGATCCATTTAGCCATGCGACCTTGTAAAGTTGTATTGGATACTAGATACTTGAGTAGATATAATTTATAAATAACCATGGCCTTGTTGTTTAACATTTAATATTAGAACTTCTGTGGTGCAAATACCATAACTAAAAAAGCTTTTTTTATGGGCATATATTTATGTTCATACACAACCAATGCACATCTTAGATAGTATACAACATGTTATTTTCCATTATCATAATGCTGAGTTAGAAGTGCCCTGGGGCTTTGTCTGTGGTAGATAGATACATAAAGAATAACTTTCCTAACATAGGTGGTAACAAAATTGGTGGATTGACAAGATAGTCCTTCAAGTACTGGAAGGCGTTCTATCATTTGTAATCCCAATAAATGTGACACTCTTATTTAGTAAGTGTGTAAATGGATGGAATTTTTTAGCTAAATAATAAATGAAGTGTCTGATATATTAAATATTTCCTTGTAAACTATGGAGTTGCTTCAAATTAGAGGGTGGTGGCATCTTGGCAATGGCTTGTACTTGGGCAAGATCAACTTTAATTCCTCTATGGGAGATGATGAATCCTATAAATTTACTTGAAGTGACACCAAATATTCACTTATTAGGATTGATTCTAAACTTATATTTGAAAAACCTCTCAAATATTCATCAGAGTGCAATTGGATGATCGACATGGGTCTTTGATTTTCTTAGTTTGTCATTGACATAGTCTTCAACAATGTCATGCATAATATCAGGAAATATTATGCTCGTGTCTCTTTAGTATATGTCCCCAAATTTTTTGAGACCAAATGGCATAACTTGATAAAAAAATGTTCCCCACAAAATGGTGAACAATATCTTGTGTTTGTCTTTTGGTGTAATCTAGATCTAGTTGTATCTTGAAAATAAATCCATAAGTGAAAGAATTTCATATCCAACTATGGAGTCAACTATTATGTCAATATTTGGTAGAGGAAATTCATCCTTAGGGAAAGCCTTATTTATATCTCTAAATTAGTTCATATTATGATTCTTCCTAGCTTCTTACTGAATAGTACAAAATTCAAGATCCACTCTAAGTAGTCAATCGATAGAATACATCTCACTTGAAAGAGTTTTTCCAACTCTTTATTTATTAATATATTAATGTGAGGATGCAACTTACACAATTTATACTTCACAAGTTTGGCATTAGGATGTACCACAAGGTGGGGTCTAAATCTAACATGTCTAAATAGGCCAAAGAAAAAATGTCAGCAAATTCCCTCAAAAGAGAAATATTTCACATTACTCCTCTATGAGGTACAAACATAATTTGATCCATTTCAGGGCATATAGAGTCCTGATGTTGACTTTTGTAGTTTATTTTATGAGGAGAGTCAAACCATCTTCCAAAATGGTTGGCAATGATTTGAATTGACCTATAACTATAAAATCTTCTATCTAGACCAGCTCTTCAAGTTCTTATAAACAAGATGAATTAGAATCTCTTAGGGATGGCCATGTTATAAATACTATTTTAAATTCTTGGGGAATTTGATCAAAGGCATGATATTATTCATAAATAAACTCAGACCCAAAAGATGATATTTGTGAAGGTGTATTTTGAAGTTGTTCCACAATGTCAAATGACTTTTCCTTAACAATGGTATATGGTATGTTCCTAGCTAGGATAATGGCTTGTATAGGTTCATTGGTAGGTGGTTGTGGATGAGAATGGTAATATTTGACCACCAAGTTATGATTTCATAATCAAGATTAGATGTAGGACCATTATTGTTAAAAAATGATGGTGGTGAGGGGCCAAATAGAACAAGTCTCAGTTGATAGTGCATAGTGCACTTGTTTGTGGTCACAAGGTAATGATGATTTATTAGTATAAGGTCTAAAAATAACAATCCCTAATTGTTGGTGCACCTATTTATGGTCCTAAGCTATGGAAGGATCACTGACATAGATGGGTTGATTAGAATTGGTTAAAAATGGTCCTATTATATTATCACTTGGTCTTGGATTAATGGCGATGGTCGAAACATGACCTCCCATAATATGGCATACAACTTTATTGTAATCATTTACAACTATGTGGTAAATCTGTTGGGTATTGGAATCATTCTAGCCTTGGTTCCTCCCATTTGGTTGATGTTGTTATTTTTGCTACTGATATTATTATTATTGTCATGGTTGTTGATATTATTATTGATATTGTTTTATCCTTTGTTGTTGTTATTGTTAATTATTATTATATTATAGAAAAGGGTTTTGATAGATACCTAGGTTTTGATTGCATGTAGAAGCTCTATTATCCAATGTAATCTCCCCATTTTCCAACATGTTTTCAATGAGGTGTTTGATTTTCATACAATGTCATAGATTATGTCTATCAACATAATGGTATTCATAGAACTCATTTTACCTATAACAGTCTAGATACAAAATACCCTTAGGATAATGATTCATAATTGGCCTACTAATCAAATTAACTATGTATAACTTGTTAAATATGGCTTTAATAAGTTTTCCAAGGTTAATGAAGACTTGATGAGTAGGCACATTTCATCTTGGAGGAGGGGTTTACAAAGGTAATGGTTGACGTATTATTATACTAGTTTAGGCTGCTATAAATGTTATGCTTAAGGAATGGGTTGATGATGAGGAGTAAGTTGTATTTGTGATGTAGGCTGAGTAGATGGTGTTTTCATCATTTAGACATGATGTGACTCAATTAATCCATTTCTAAAAACATTCTTGTTATGGTCAAATTTATTAGATTTTTCATAGTTACTGGTCTGGGCTAGTGTTGATACTTATACTTGGACTTGGTTTAGTTTCTAATTTTTGCTTGTGCTTTGGTTTTGGTTCTAATTTTGGTTTGATGAGGTAAACTTAATAATCCATTTATTAAAGGACTTTTTCAATCAAAATACTTTTTTGATGATCTTTTTGAAGGTATGTGGACACTGAAGCTCCAAATTATAGGATATCCCATAGTGTAAATTTTTAGTAAATATAGTGGTCAATTATTTGTTTGATGAGTTGTGGGTGAAATGAATAATAAGTGATCTCTATCACTATAGATATCTTGTGAAACTTTCACCAACCTTCTATTTGCCCTGAGTCAAATCTACCAATGAAATCTCATGTTTGATATTATATGAAAGTTGTTACACAAATTTATCTGATAGGTCATCAAAATGAATTTTAGGAAATACTTAAAAGCTTGTGATACTAGATTTTGAGGAAATAAAAGGAGTAAATATATTTCATTGTAAGCCACTAGATGGCAAGCAATTAATAATTTTGTTAAATGGACCTTAGGGTCTCCTTTACCCTTGTATTTATCAAACATTAGTGGTTTCATATGCGAGAAGAAATGGTATCTACAGATACTCCATGTTTAATGGGTATGAACACATGTCATCTAAATTGAACTTATTGGCTTATTTCCCTACTTGAGTAATGTCAATTTCATCCTTTATTTTCTATAGTTCTTGTGCCAAGAAACTAGATGGAATGTTTTCTTGGGGTTATGGTTGGGAGGTCAAAGGTGGATTATCTTAACCTTGGTATAATAGAGGAGTGGTTTGGTTTGGAATGTTAGTTTAATTAGGTAACTGATCAATAATATTCATTCATGGATTTGGATATGCTTGTTAAAATTTCACGTGTTGTGGTGTGATATTTTGGTTTGGAATTAGTATATAAGCCTAATTTTGAGGGAATTATGGTTGTTATAGAAAGATATAGCTTGAGGTAAAGTACTATGCCAATTGAGGTTGAGTAAGGAATTGATGTCAACTAGTCAAACCTAGTTGAATAAGGGGAACTTGTGAACCAAGGCCCTATTGTTGGATTTGTGGCACATTTTGAATAAAGAGCAATTGCTACCTAATTGGTACTTGGTAGACAATAGTAACTCTTGGTTTCATTCACACTTATTATGAGTTAGATGTTTGTTGGATGTTCATCATTTATCTTTGACCAATGGACATACGTTGTTGACTAAAAAACATTTGAGATTGTAAAGGTATGTTGGTATTTGACTATTGAGGTATACTTGTCTCTATTTGGTGAGGTGGAACATATGTTTCCCCTATTGAGGTGGAATAATGTTCTACCTTTATTGTGATGGTATATTAGACTATTTTTTATGTAATTTTTATCATCATCTATTATGGTGAAGTGACATTCATCACATTTTATTGAGCTAAAGCACTAGTTTGTGTTTGATTACTTAATCCTTGTGGTTAGATGCTTGAAAAATTAGTTAGGTGAAGTTTAGAGCTAACTAGTTATGATTGGGACATATGATTTCCCACCCCCTCCTATTAAAAACCAACTTTAGTATTAACTAAATACAGTTTTTGTGGACTAGTTATTGGTGTAGTTAAACCACTTTGGCTTGGATTGGAATACACTTGTATGTTATCCACCAGTTTGGAATAATATTTTTTGTAGAAGTAGTAAACACTTATTCAATAGCTGGGGCATTAAACATGCCACTAACTAAAGTGATTTTCACAAATGGGTCTATACCCAAATTATATTGACCTATTAATTTAATTAATACCCTTATTGAAGGAGTTAACTTGATGATTAGAGTGTTTGACATGGACATGTTATTAAAATTACATACTAAGCTCAAATAGGTTTGATATGTTGTTTGATTTTGTATAAATTAGTCCTCCATGATGCCCTTTCCTATCACAAGAATATTTGGGTTTTGATATGACATCGACATGAGTACTTAAATATTGTTAGTAGAGGCTTGTTCAATGGTTTAGTTATAAGGCATGTTGATAGGCATTTTAACTAGACTTGGTAAATTTTCACGAGGGAAGTTTTCTAGAATCTTCGCCCCTAACTCCGTGGCTCTAATTAAAACTTCATCCTTATTTTGAAGAAAGTGAAGATAAAAAAAGGATCATATAGTGATGACATAGTAACATAATATGGTTGTTTTTTACCTTGTTATACAACTAATGGTACACTATCAAGGTACTACATAGTTTATTCTTGGTCCTACTCTAAGTATGGAGGCATGTTAACCAAATAGTGAGCTAAATGATCTTGAATTTCTTTCCCAAATTGAGTAGTGTAAGGAGGATACTGATCCATCTCATAAATAACATCATCATAATATGGGCCTTGAATACAAAGTCATCTTGTGTGACCTCATTATCATAACCTAGGTTGTAGATGGATCCACTATGAGTGTAACGAGACATATCCAAGTCAAATGATAAGCATTTCATGAACAAGGTTTAGAGTCATACATAGTTTTAAAAATGATTTCTAAAAGACAAATGGTCTAAACTTGGTCTAAAAGTAGATCTATATCTCCACAAAAGGTTTAGTGCCAAAGCTTGGTCTAAAATAGTTTAACATCAAATGTCTAATGTTAAATATCTTACATAAAAAGGTCAAGTGGATGAAATGAAAACTAAAATGCAAAACTTAGGTACAAAGTGTTTCAAACAAGTCTAGATTAGGTATAAAGAAATAAAAGTTAATATGTATTTTGGAAATCAAGGAACAAAAGTTAGGCTTAAAATAGGTATTTTTAGGTCTTTTGGGAACAAGGCACAAAAGCTATAATTTAAAAAAAAACAAGTTATAAAAGGCAAGAGATTTAATCTAACAAATTTTAAACACTTTGGCATAAACTAGGCATTCAAATTTTAAACAAAAACTTGATCAATTGGAAAAATACATGGAAAATTAGGCATGTGGAAGATAAATCACTTCCCCAAATTTAGGCAAAAAAAAAATAATCTTTAAATGGAACAAGAAATTAACCTAAGTTACACAGCCCAAAAGTGAAGGGCATACACCTAAGCCAAAATTATGCAAGGCCTAGGTATAACCAATCAATGTTTGGATTTGAACTTGTCAAGGCTAAATTTTAACTTAAATTAGATGATTAGGATTCTTAAATTAGACAACAAGCTAGGCATAATTTAATGACATGATGGTACTAGGCATAGATCCAAAAGGCATACACGGTTTTTGAAATTGTAATTTTGGACACAAGGACACAAGTATTTAAAATAATTCTAGTAGTGTAACAATGTTATTATGCTCTAAAAGTATGGAAAATTATTTGTTTCAAAACTTTAAGGCACAAAACTTGGAATGAAATGGGCACTATAATAACCCCACTTTTCAAATAAATGACATACATGCACAAAGTTGGATAAATGATTAAGGCAAAGGTGTGACATCAAATATATGACATAACGACTCTTTAAAAAAATGAGTGATGTGTAAACAAGACTCATTTTAGATGTGGTATGATAAACAAATAGTTTTAATTCAAGACCATGATAATAAAAAATAAAAACAATAAAAACAACTAAATACAATGTCCTAAATCCAAAAACTAACAAGGTTACATTGTATTATAAAATTTATTATATATACTTACTCTTGAGAGGATTTTTAAGTTTTTAATGTAAAATGTAAAAGTGCATGAAAAGTAGGGTTTTAGGGCCCCTCTTCCCTCAAGATTTTGTATGACAACATGGAACTTTAGGCTACTTGCCTTGCATCAATAGTATGTCTGTGGCAAGTGGGGTTTGTTGTATCCAACATCCCCATTTTATTTAAGGAGAAATAAGAACCCAATTTTTTCAAGATTTAGGCCTTGATTATTGAGCCTCTCTTCTATATGATTGTGCAAATTTTGGGAATGATTAACTATTAATCTTCATACCTTGGGAAATGGACATGGTATTCATGTGTTATTTTATGGACTAACTTCAATAATGAATTTTAGGAGTTTTGAATATGAATATTTTAGGGAATTAAGAATTTTATAAGAGTTTATTAAAGGATTTCACTCAAAAAAAAATTTATTTGGGCATTTTATTTGGACATTTTATCTGATAGGTTTGGTTTTTGAGTTTTATGTTTTGGTATTTTGTCTCATAAATTTTTGGGGTTTGTATTTTTATCACTTCTCTTCATTCAAAATTTGGTCTTCATAACTTTTGCTCCACACAATTTTGGCATTTGAATAAGTTACATTATACATTTTATGCAAAATAATTTCCCTAAAAGAATTCATTCTTATCAAAGATTTTGTCATGAATATTTTGTCTGACAGAAATAGGTCTTCAGATCTAGCACCATGGACATTTTGTTTGATGGAAATAGGTCTTCAATATTTTTGTTGTTGGTCTTTTATAAAGATTGGTTCCTAACAAAAGATTTGAATACCTAATTGTTGAGAAAAATACAAGGACTTACTATACTTATCCAAATAAAATGTTTCTTAATAGTATATGCTAAAGTCCCCACCAATACTAATTAACAACATTTGAATTATATAAGAATATGAAAGAAGTGAACATTGGAAATTTATATTGTACAAACTAGTATTCAATGAAAAATATTATATGTGAAATATGAAACCATTGGAGCCATCATTTCTTTCAAACAAACTTAAATTTGAAGTCTACTACTCTTCTACATTATGAAAGATCCCTAGCTACTATCTCGAGAGAACTGTGTAAAGAATCAGTGACTAGATTGGGAGTATGAATTGATGATATAACACATAGGATGAAGATGGAAATTATAAGAAACAATGATGGATTTTTAATCTAGGACATTTTGATTAAATCCACCATCCCCTTACTCAATAAATGATTATATATAATTTACTGATATAGTATTTGACATTACCATTTTTGATAATCAGTATGCAAATTATTTAGAGGTATGAGATTTTATCGATTATGTAGATATATTTTCACTAGATGTAGATAATATCATGCTCTCTAAGTGAGTGTTTATCAAGGACTTACTTGTCCAAAAAATATAAAGACTATACTTTATTATTACCAAGTCAGAGGTGATGCCATGTATCGACCTCCTAGAATATCTTTTTTCTTGGGTAAGATAACACAAGATTCCTTCCTTCATAATTCTATTAATAAAATATTTGTTGAATGAAATTTGGGAGTATATTTCCAAAGCTAATTATCCCTAAACACACTTGATACATACTTTGATAAGCATAGGGTGGTGTCATGAAATGAAGAAAACATAGTTGAGAAGGTGTTGTATTCATGGTTTCTCCTCGAATAGACCATCCATTTCAAAGGAAATAATCCAAAGGGAAATGTTCCCATAGACAAATTTAGGATGGGAGTATGCATTGGAATGGCTATATTAAATATAATTTATGGTATGTGCATTTATTTGTTCAATCTAGATTGAATGTCATTTTTTACATGTTACTAACCAGTGATGCTTAGTTTGCACTAGGAGAAATAATCAGTTTCTGCTTGAGGGAACAAATATTCCATAAGTACAAGCACCCTACACTTGTGGGAAATTTTTATATTATGTCTTACTAATTATATGTTGTCATGGGACTTGTTATAAAGTCCTTGAGAAATTATGCAGTCCAGCCATAGATTGCATCTAATAGAATTTGTGATTACTTTTAGTTTATGCATGTGTATGGCTACACAAAGAACATAGTAAATACTATAGAGGATGTATATCCTTAGGTTTGGTAAGACATCCATGGTATGACCATGCCCCAAATTAGAGATAATATTCTAAAAACACTTATTGAAAGAGGGGATTACTTCTTCTATCCAAACTTCACTATCATAATGATTTGGGGAAACAAGGTTAACCCCCTATTCTCCCAAGATATGTTCCAAACAAACTTCTTAAACAAGATATTTCCTTTCAACTATTGTGGGTCATTGAATAAGATTTATCCAAAGTAATGAAGAAAATTTCATACTTTGGCCACCATATATTCATCAACAAAATGGTATAAACCATGAGGAAGTATTTTGGAGAAGTGAGAGGTAAGAAAAAGAGCTATCATTTCCCCATGCTTCCACATAGGTACTAGGATCCACATGATTTTATTTATAAGCACCTATAGGGACTTAATATCCCCTATAGCCATGTCCCCTATATGTATGGATTTTTGTTTTTCAATGCTAAGGATGATGAGGAATTATTGGAAAGAAAAAGGATTTTGGGATTGAAAGAGGATAATTTAAGAATGATCTAAGATGACCCTTCAATCTCTACAAGGGAATTAGACATCAAAAAGGCCCTTTACAAAAGGTGGAAGCATTTAAACTTTTAGAGAGGATAATTTGAGGAGTAATCCAAGGAACATGCTAGTTCCTCATCTCAAGGACTTCCTTTGAAATTAAAGCTTAAGACTATGAATAAGGAGCCTATGGTAGCTGAACCCAACCTTAAGGGAGCACAAGTGGGAGATTCCATCATTTTAGTGTCTAATAAGGAGGACAGAACACAAGAAAGGCTAACTATGATCATAACTGAGGTAACTACTATTATTACCTAAGCTTAATTTTCTACATATAATGGGATATAAACATAAGAGGTATTTACATCAACCCATCAAGGCTCCCCCTACCCAGATAAATACCCCTCTTGTATACACAAGGAATCTTAGGACCCCTATAGGGAGTCTTGTAATTGATTCATCCCTAGGCATGTCTGTTGCACCTCAACACTTAGTAAAATTAGGAGAGGTTGTTAAAATCGAGGATTTTAAAGAGGACTCTAATGCTAAGCTTAAAAATGCTAAGGCCTTGAGCCTTGATGTAGAACCAACATCACAAAGTCTCCCAATAACCCAATCTTTTATTATTTTTCCTTTACCTACTATTCTAATATTTGTCCATTTTCCTATTTCTTTTATGTTGAGGTTTCCAAAGGTGTAAATGTGTAATTCCACATCCATTGACCCCTTTAACCTAACCACATTCACTTAGTGCTACCTTATCACCCATAAGGTTGAGAATGATGTTGCCACCACTATCATTGCCTCATAATCCACTTCCATCTCATTCACCATGGATACCTCCTCTATCCCCACTAGCACCTCCACCATTAGATCCATCAAGAAGAAGAATATACATAGAAAAGTATAGAATACCATGGCCATTCCATAATTATATATATAGTCCACTCAAATTTCCCTTCCCATGCCATGAACCATATCCATATAGGATACCATTATGGCAAGTTATAGTAGGAGAAGGAAGGCCAAACCATAATTGTTCACAGTCCATCTACTCCCTTAGTTTGGATAAGTGGACTAGTCTAAGATCATTTAGCCTTTCCTACCTAAAATCCTTGTCAAGACACAAAAAAAATAGCCAATAGTTGAGGAGGCTTAGGAAGAGGTTATAGTCAAAACCTTAGATACATCACAATTATACATTCTTCCATGGGCTATGGACCTGAGATGCAAGGCCTCTTAAATGCCTATCTTTAAGATCACTGAGCTCCCTTCCAGCTCTATTCTATTTGACCCACCATCTAACAACATACAAAGGGTAAATAAGAGGAAGGTAGAGGATGAAAAAGGTAGGGAGATAATTTTTGAGTAAAGATATGAAGTATTCTCCCTTATTAAGAGCGATAATAGTTAGCCATGATAGTCTCCATATGTTGTGAATTTTGTAGACCTAGCTCAAGCACACAAAGATGTTATGGTTTCCATCTATGAAGGCATTGAGATGGCTCAACAAGAGATAAAGGCCAAGGTCGAATAATTGAGGGAACAAGAAACAAAATGTACATATTCCTATAGGCACAAAGGTAAAGGGTCATCAAACATTTTCTAGATGTTACAACTCATTGGAAGTATTGTATTTCATGAATGTTTAATTGGCCCCACATGTGAATAAAACTAACTAATTGTTTAATTCTCTAAGAGATGATATTAGAAAGATGAAGATGCTAGTTGCCTACATAGGAAATAAAATGTATAGTCATCTAGACCTTATGATACCACATGAGGTGTCTAATTCTATCAATTTAGTTGTCATTAGCTAAGAAAAAACTCAATAATGGCTACAATAAGTTGAGGATTTAGTCCCCAAACATCAAACACATGAGGCCTAAGTTATTCAAATGTTAGAGATGTGAGTTATCAAAATTGAAATATGCCATAAGAAAATTGATCAACAAGATCAATTTTGATAAACTCATTTAGGAGGCAACTGATAATTTTAAAGGGAGTATGAAAGGCTTAACATTGGAGGAGATATAAAGTGAGTTAAGTGCTGCTAGAAAGGTCACTGAGGTGGATATATTCAAGAATAATTTTTAGATGATGAAGCCTAAACATGCAAAATTCCTAGGCCAAGATAATAGGATCCACCAACCCTCTTTTCCTAAATTGAACATCATATGATAATAACATGATGCAATAGACAAGTGTTACAAGGAGAATGAAGAAAAGAAGTAATCTCAAATTACTACTTCAAGTACCATGTCTATATCTACAATTCTAACTTCTACCACCGCAACCATTACACCAACCAAAATACATGTAACTATTCAAATGATTCAATCTTATTAAGGCTAAGATTTTGTGCATGTACAATTTCCTTAAAGTTTGAGATATCATTGTAAAATTTTGTTTGAACTATCACATGTAAATGACTTTGATTGAACTTGTAGGATGAGGTGACCCCCTCCCCAAGTCTATTTAAACAATTGTAATCCACCCTATGGATGGGTTAGAAAATTTAGAATACAAAATGAATGAAGCAATTTTGATTGTCAAATTCATGAATTTGAGTATTTTATTTAAATTATATGTGTAATTAGATGTTATTTCTGTAGTTGTGTGTGTCAATAATCCTTAGTGTGAAAAAATGCAAATTGTTTCTTAATTATCTTGATTGATGTACTAATCCTAGATGTGAAACAACTATTAAAAGATTAGAAAATTATGTTGATTAAGACAATTAAGTTGATTGATTCATGTTCTTAAGTTTGTAGAAGTACTTTATTTTGATATAGTTATTTGTGTGTGTGTAAAAACTAGCTCAGATACCTCATTAGCCTAAGTTATAATCTCCTAAGTAAGAGTGTGAAAAAACTAATCTAAAAGGAGTAACCTTTGATTGAGGCCCATGCATTTCCTACATCGATATCTCCTTATATATCTTGGCCATGTATGATTGTGTGTCTACTATTGTTTCTAGAAATAGGCATAGGTTTTGAAAGTGCTTATCCATTTATAAACTAGCTAGGGAAGTGATTCCTGAAAACCATAGAGTCTCCTTTTCTACCTTACCCTTCCCTCCCTTTTGATTTTGTTTAGAGACCTACCCACTTTAGATTAGCAACCAACCATCCATCCAAATCATGTAAAAATTCACTACCCTTTAGATACCATACCTCTATTTAAAACCCTTATCAATAACCTATATACCCTATTAGCTATTCCATCAATAGGCTATTTAGACTGCATACTTATAACTCATGCCCTAGAGTGGATTTATTCTACATTGAGATCCTAAAATGTTATAGGCTACCTCATTATCTATGGTGCGCATGAAACTCACATCAATAGTTTCACTAGCATTAGAAGGAGGGATTAAAACTATAATAAAAGAGGTTAGTTTCTATATAGAGCTACACTAGAGTCACCTAGGAGAGTGACCAGATCTAATTCCCAAGTTGGCCTTCTAGTTTCACCTTTATCAAAACATAAGGGACCTAGAACTATATCAACTATTTCTAACAAATGTAAGACTGATTCTCTAGTAAGCAATCCTTTACATGTCAATCCTCTAATGTCTCAGCCACCCTAGTTAGTTGGATCTACTATTGTTATCCTAAGGGATTTACATGATTTGCCTTAGAATCCAAAGATGTATCTACCATCCTTTTCTCCTTTAGGATCCAAGATGGTAGAATATAATATTAATTCATTTAAGGTTGCTATAAGGTTGATAAATGTTTTCCATGAAGATGTTGTATGTAGGATTTTCCCTTTCACATTGATGGATGTTACTTATGATTGGTATTTAAATCTAATGAAAATTCCATCACTTCTTTGAATGCTTGTCAATTAGATTTTCTTACACAATTTGGATAGGTTACTAGTCCCAACATAATTACCAGCTCTTCACTAGTATGAAGAGGAAGCCTAATAAGCTTATGCATGCTTTCAATGCAAGATTTCAAAATATGTACAATTGGTTAACTCCAAAATATAATCCAAAGGAAGATTTAGCATTAGAGATATATAAGAATGCACTGGATCTAACTAATGTGGTGCTCTTAAGGAGAGATACTATAATTATTAATTTGGCATGGACATTTGAAAATGCCTTTAATATTGATAGATAGCTCAATTATAAGGTGTATATTGTGTCCAAAATCCAAAAAAGCTTTCCCACATTTAATTTTATTCTACATGTAAAGAAGAATGTCTTGGTGTTCAATCAAAACTAGCTATAAATGTTACCTCCCATGACATAAACAACATAACCAAACTTTGGATTCTTAGACAATCACATGCAAGGAAATACTTACCAACATAATCAATAACTGGATACATATTTTGATACTATTATATAAGTAATTTAATCTATAAAATTAGAACACGAGGCTATTCAAAAGATGCTCCAAAAGTTAAGCAATGACTTCCTAGGCATGCAAATGAAGATGGGTAATGCTAATGCCCTAAATGGAAATCAAAAACCTACATTATAGTGGTATAACAAGCCATTCAATAGGATCTAAAAAAATATGGAGAAATCTAAGAAGATTCCAAAGATCAATATGGTATATATGACTCTGCCTAATTGGTGTAGGGTTCATAATACTTCTTATCATGGTGAGCTCGATTAGATAAAATTTTGCATATCATTTGAAATCTTCTAGAGAGAGGTGATAAGGTAAGACTAGTTGCATTATCCACCCAAACCTACTCTTGATCCTAACCCTTCCAACACTACCATGTTCTTTGAAACTCATGAGTTTCCCTTTCTAGGAGAAGATGACAATGAGCTGGAGGACAATAAAGATGAAGTTCATGATTTTTAGCAATTCTAGAAAGGTGGCTACAATCTAAGGAATAAGTAACCACTCACAATGTCAACTCCTCCAAATACTATTTTAATTATGACTAATCCTAAGGCTAACAACAATTCATGTCCTTCAAGAAGGAGCGATCAGCCTTAGACCAAGGATGAACCTTTCAAGGGAGGATATAACATTGTCAAAGACATTAAGAAGATCAAAGTAAATATAAATCTTCATGAATTAACTCAAATTACCAAACAAAAGGAGCTATTATATAGGTCTATTACTAGGAAGATACCTATGGAGAAAGAGAAAACATCTATAGATAATTCAAAAGAATCTAACACTAGTGTTATCTGTAAGAGCAAGCTAGAAGATCCACCTTTTTTGCTGACTATTAGGGCATTTGGTAAGAATATGCATAATTATTTAGTTGATTTTTGAGATTTTACAACTGTCATGCCTAATTCCATATGTCAAAATATTGGTTTGATGCCAATCCCTTTAAAGAGGATAGCTTCACAATTGGACAAGATAATAGTGTTTGTAGTTGGTAAACTAAGGGATGCACATATCCAAGTAGCCTCCAAACTGTGTGTTTAGATGACCATTGCTATCTTGGTGGTTGACATACCTAAAGGCTATAGACTACTATTAATTAGAGATTGATCTAAAATTCTCAACAAATATGTTTCTATAGACTTATCCCATATATGGATTCCATGGAGAAGAATTACAAATCAAATGGGAATTGATAGAGAGTTGAGAATGATCCCATTATAGAATATAATGTCAATAATGAAGAGGCAAAGTATAAATCCCCCAATCTTGGTATTTATACCTTTTCTACACATAATCAAGAATAAAAGCTAGAATATGGAGGTTCTAATTAGCTGTGGACTTTACACTTTGATGGTGCTAGATCTAAGCAAGGATCAGGCATAGGGATTGAGTTAATTGATACATAGGGTAAGAAATTCCTTGCAACATACAAATTATAGTTTCCATGTACTAATAATAGGGCCGAGTATGAGGCTTTGATTTTGGGATTACAATTTTCACCCAAGAATAGTGTAATGTAAATACTAGTCTTTGGTGACTCTAAGCTAGTGATTAACTAGGTTAAAAATAAATATTAGTGCAATATCTCTTACCTAAAGAAGTGAAAATATTAAGCATGGGAACTGATTGAAAGCTTTAATGCTTTTGATATAAAGGCAATACCTAGAGAGCAAAATCAATCTATAGATTCACTAGCTGCCACCATATATAACTTAGAGCCTTTCTAAGAATTTGAAGTAAGTAATTTTTATATTGAACTAGTTTCTTGCCCTTCAGTGCCTGATAATGTGGAAAATGTTAGCGTAATTATGTATTTACCTTGGGTTATTGACTAAGGTAATAGGTCTATGGTTAGTTTCCTTTACCACTTGGGTTAAGAGGCTAGTTTGTTTATCAAGCTTAGCCATTTCATGTTATCAAACATTGGTTGTTTTACCCATAATTTTCACATGTTTCTTAGATGGTTTATTTCTTTGCCTATTTAATAGGCCTTCTTGTATTGTTTGGATATGGAATGTATGTTGTGTAATGCAATTTGGTTCTTTTTCAATATGTATGTTCTATTTAATATGGTATTAGAGTCCATGGTTTATAGAGCTTGAGTGAAGATCCATGGAAGCTAGAGAGGTCAGTGTCTTTCTAGGGAGGAGATTCATGTACCTAATGGATAGCCAAAGGAGAGAGAAAATTTTGTAAGCTCAACCTAAAGACCAAATAAGATCAAAAGGTCAAATGAATTAGTTTCAGGTAGTTTAAAGCCTCTATTTTTTTTTTTGGGTAGGTCATAGGGTGCACGACACTATACAGTTAAAGGAGAGAAGGACAAATTCAAATCTTTATCATTTTAAGTGAAATAAGATTCTAAACTATGAGTTAATTTATACCTTGAATAGTGGTGCAAATAGTTTATGATTTGGATAAGAAATGGGATTAGAATATGTGTCTGAAGTTTCATAGGTAGGCCAATTTTCTAATTGGATAAATATTTTCAAGAAAATTTTAACCTAAAGTTTTACTATTTTAGTTATTTTTAATTTTTTAATTGAAATAAATCAAAACTTTAGCCAATAGGGTTATTGGGGACCTACCACTAATTAATAATCATAGAAGCATCTGGTAAGTTAAGAATTTTACCATTTTTTGGGTTTTTTTATCTAGATGTGGATGGAGAAAGTGTTTTTTAATTGGAGTTGTAGGTTTCTTGATTTAATTTGTTTAGTGACAAAAAATTTGAGATCTTACAAATGGTATTGAGTTTGTTGTTGAAAATTGCTAGAGTTGTTCAGTGTCAATACAAAATCAATGTGTAGAATGAATTTCTATTAAATTCATTATATTTTTTCCAATTTACTTTTTTTCATAAAAAACTAGCTCAAATGGATAGTATTCAACACTTCTTACTACCAAATTCTCAAAAATTGATAGGAAATAGCTTTAGTTTGTGGAGTCATAAGGTTTTGATGATATGTGAATATCAAAACCTTGATCAAATAGTGCTTGGTAAAGAGTAAAGGCTTGCCACTATTTATGATGACTATGATAAGTATCATTAGGAGGCTCTTATGTTGTTAAAACTATCAGTAGTAGATAATCTAATCTTAGAGATCAAAAATGTGACTATTGCATCAACTTTGTGGACTAATATTACTTCTAAATACTAGGCTTCTAATGTCGATAGGGCATTGTATTTGAAGAATTTGTTGTTTTCTTCTAAGATTTAGGAAGGTGGCTCTATTTTTGAGTTTTTGTTATAGATCAAGGACATTAGTGATCAATTGAAGGTTGTGTAACAACCTATTGATGATTAAGATTTGATTGCTTTCATTATGTATAATCTTCCATAATCATTTGAGTCATTTGTGGAGTCCTTGCACATGATTGCTGAGACATAGACTTTAGACTTTGAAAAGTTGTCCGCATTACAATTGTAAAAGTAGAGATGGTAAGGGCAGACAATATTTTCTACATCTACTTCTATAGAGAGTGCATTCTTCATCAAAGGAAAGGGTAAGTATTTTGGAAAAATTACTATTTCTTTGATATAAACTTCATAAGTAAGTGGTTCTAATAAGATATCTAAGTCAAAATATTTTTACTATAAGCAACTTGGTCACCTTAAGAAAGATTCTAGGAAAAGATAACATAATATGTCTAACCCTATAAAGAAAGCTCATCATGAGAATGTAGCTAAAGGTGAAGGCAAGGAAACATCTCATGATTTCACTTTCATGGCTTGTAGTGGTAATTTTTTTATGCATCATTCTTGGTACTTTGATTCATGGGCATATTACGATTATAAATGCCATAAAGAATGGTATGTGGAGTTTTTAAAAAATGATAGTAATAATGATAAGACTCATTTTGTGAAAGCATATGGTAATGCTAAAATCAATTTTAATGGATCAATTTGGTATACATTTAATAATTTTAGTTATGTGCCTGATATGAACATAAATTTACTTTTAATTAGTGAGATCACTTCAAAATCTGATTTTTTTGTAAAGTTTCAAGGACAATAATGTTTATTCACTACCATAGATAACAAGATTATTGTTGTTGGGATTGGTAATAAAGTCTTGTATAAGCTTTCATATCAATAGAGGGTAAAGGAAAGTGCACTTGATATGGTTGATAGCACAAGTTCACTATGGCATGAAAGGTATGGGCATTTGAATTTCCAATATTTGAATACATTGAGCAAGTTTAAGATGGTTAAGGGGATTCCTTATATTTGGGATAGTCATCATGTATGCATTATATGTTAGTTGGGGAAGTAAGTTAGACATTTATTTGATGTTGGTAAAGCTTCAAGAGCTAAGGGAGTATTGTATATGGTACATGTGGATTTATATGGTCTAATACAGACACCTACCCCTTTTGGAGCTTGTTATTTTTTGTTAGTAGTTGATGATTTATTAGGAAAAAGTGGGTATACTTTTTAGTGAAGAAATATGTTTATTTTTCTAACTTCCCTACTTGGAAAACTATAGTTGAAAAATAAGTGGGAAGGTTAGTGAAATCTCTTAGAACAAATAATGGGGGTGAGTTCATCTCAAAATAGTTAAAGGAATTTTGTGCCACTGAAGGCATACATAGACAATATAATACCCCTTACACTCCACAACAAAATAGAGTTGTGGAAAGGAGAAATAGGATGGTGATGTACATGGCTCGCTCTATGGTCCAAAGCAAAAATGTCCCATATAGATATTATGTATAAGTAGTGAATATGATGGTGTACATACTTAATATAAGTCCTAGAAAATCATTAAGATAATATGATGCTAGAGGAAGCTTGGTCAATTAAAACTCTAGATGTAAGTGCTTTCTAAATTTTTGGTTGTGTAGCTTCTATAGTTATTCCTAGTCAAAAGAGAAGTAACTTGGATGCAAAAATCAAAGCATACACGTTTGTTGGGTATAGTGAGTAATCAAAGGCCTACAGCTTACTTGATGTTTTTAATAACAAATTTGAGGTAAATAGAGATGTCATAGTAAATGAATAGATGCCATACTTCATATTAATTTGTATAGTTTCTAATATTGTGTCATTGTTTTCTTCTAATGATTTTATTATAAGTTATGGTGTGGAAGTTGAGCATGATTATATATCATTAGTAGAATCACATTCCAAGGAGGGAATTGATGTAGGTCATTATGAGGTTCCAACAAAAACAACCAAAGAAGCCAAAGTGTTATTCTACCATAATGGAATCACTAAAGGAAGGAGACTTACCACAAGGTGTGGAAGGAAGAAGATTAAGATCAGGAAAGCAGTTTCGTAATAGAGGTGAGCATGACAATTTTTCTCTAACAACTACTATTTCACATGTGTTTGAGCCTAATTCTTTTTTATAGGCCAAAGGGAAGCATGAGTGGGAATCAACCATGTAATTGGAATATGATTCCTTCCAAGAAAGAAATTCATTGGTTGTAAATGGATTTACAAGGTAAAATGCAAAGTAGATAGTTCCTTGTACAAATAAAAAGTAGGCTTATTATAAAATGTTATACACAAGAGGAAGGGGTTGATTATGAGGATAATTTTGATCCTACTACAAATATGGTAAATTTTCATTTGATTATTGCTATTGCTACTCAGTGTGGATGGTAGGTGTACCAAATGGATGTCAAGAGTGATTTCTTAAATGAATATTTGGAGGAGGAAGTCTACATGGTTCAACCATAGGGTTTTCAAGTTCCTAGTAAGGAACATATTATTTTTAGGTTGATCAAATCCTTGTATAGGCTTAAGCAAACTCCTTGATCCTAGTATATGAATATAGATACATACCTTAGGGAGTGTGGTTTCAAAAGGTGTAACATTAAACCAACTCTCTATGTAAAGGTGTCTGGTGATGATATCTTTATTCTCATTATATACGTTGATGATTTAGCCATCACTGGGAATAGTGATAGTCTCATTTAGTAGATGAAGGCTGATATTTGTTGTACTTTTGACATGACAGACTTAGGACTATTGAAATGTTTTTTAGGTATTGAATTTTGGAAAGCTAACTATGTTATATTCATGCCAAAAAATAAGTATTCCAAATAATTAGAAGAAAGGTTTAGAATGATGGATTGTAATCCAACTCACACACCTATGGAAGTTGTATCTAAAATTTCAATTGACATTACTTCACCTCTAGTTAATGAAATAGTGTATCGATAAGTAGTTGGTAGTCTCATTTACCTCACTACCACTAGATTGGATATTGGTTTTACAATGATTTTCATATCTTTCTTCATGTCTAAACCATAGTAAGTACATTAGTTAGCTAAAAAATAGGTATTAAGATATATCAAAGGTAATCTTGACTTTGGCATACTATATGAGAAGTCTATAGATTTTGAGCTTTCAAGATATTTTAACTCTAATTGGGTACGATTAGCATATTCAAGAAAATAGATAATATGCTATGTATTCACTCTTGGTTTAGGAGTTTTCTCATGGTAGAGAAAACTATAAACTACACTGGAAATATGAAGAGAAGTAGAGTATAAATCTATAGTCCATGCATGTTGTGAAACTATGGGGATAAATTAAATCTTGGAGGATATTCAATTTGATTCATCAAAGCCTAATCCTATTTTATGTGACAACTAGAGTTTTTTGAAGATGGTAAAGAATCTAGTATTCCATGTCAAGACCAAACACATTGAGGTTCACCATCATTACATATAATAGTTTGTTATAAATGAAGACATCAATCTCTTTTACTATCCCATTTTACAACAACCAACTGATATAATGACCAAACCACTTGGTGAAAAAAAGTTAATAAAATTTAAAGATAAACTTGGTCTTTTTTTTGTTTTGTTATTAAGGGAAGGTGTTACCATAATTATGTATTTACCTTGGGTTATTGACTAAGTTAATATCTCTATGGTTAGTTTCCTTAACCACTTGGGTTAAGAGGTTAGTTTGTTTATTGGGCTTAGCTCTTTCATGCTAGATGATTTTGGTTATCACCCACCCTTTTCACATGTTTCTTGGGTGGTTCATTTCTTTTCCTATTTAATAGGCCTTCTTGTATTGTTCAGATATGGAATGTATGATGTGTAATGTGATTTGGTTTTTTCTCAATCTATGTATTGTATCTAATAAAAAAAATTTTAAGTCTTTGATGTTGATCAACATATTATTTAGTTTTTGACTAATTTAGTGGAATTTGAGTCCCAAATTATTGATGATAAGGAAGTAATTCATCTCTACCAAGAAGAATCAAACAAGGAAAGTATTATCCAACTTAAAGATAATCACATTCCAAAAGGGTTGGTATCTTTAGAAAGGCAATTTGATACATATCCACATGTTCAAAAGCATAGGATGCCCAAGGTCAATGAATCAGACTTCAAAAAGGAAAATGTGGGGGATGAACATAACCCACACTATGTCAATATAGGCCTCAGCTATACCCTAGAGGAAAGACAACAAGTAAAGGATTTAATCACCTGATATAGGGATGTCATTACTTGGAATTATAAATATTTAAAAGTATATGATATTTAGGTCATTACTCACATGATTCCTCTGAAACTAGAACATAAACTATTTAGACAAACGCAGTGACCAGTTAATCTTATTTGGGAACCACTCATCTCAAAAGAAGTGGAGAAGTTACTAAGTGCAAAGATTATCTTTCCAATTTGACATTCTACCTAGGTGGGCAATTTAGTCCCTATCATAAAAAGGAATGGAGAGATAAAATTATGTGTGTATTTTAGAAACTTGAATAAAGCTTCTAAAAAGGACAATTATCACTTGCTTTCTTTGGATGAAATGATATAGATAGTAAGTGGTTTAGAGAAGATGTTCTTTCTGGATGTATTTTTAGGTTATAATCACGTACTTATACAATCTAAGAACAATATTAAGAATGCATTTACTATGAAGTGGGGAACTTATGCATACAAAAGGATGCCATTTCACCTGATAAATGTATGGTTTACTTTTTAGTGTGTCATGGATTATGCTTTCAAAGGATTGATAGGAAAATGCATAATCATCTACATGGATGATCTTATGGTCTTTTAAAAGCATAGGAAGGATCATATAAGTCACCTAGATTCCATATTTTAGAGATTTAAAAGGTTTAGTATTTTGCTAAACCCAAATAAAAGTATATTTGGAGTCACTAAAGGAAATATCTTGGGGCACATCATCACCAAAGATGGGATCGACATTGATCCAAATATAATTTAAGGAATTTCAAAGATTACACCATAAAACAATAAGAAGGATCTCAAATCATTCTTTGTAAAGATTAACTTCATAAGGAATTTCATCTTAGGGTTCATAGAGATTGTTATGCATTTGAATGCCATGCTCAATCAAGATGCCAAAATAGAGTGGATAACTAAAGCCTAAAAATCTTTCCAAGACATTAAAGATGCAATATCATAAGCTCTAGTATTAATTAATCTAGATTTCAATAAATAGTTCTACCTATATTCATTTTCTTTAGAACATATAATTATTGTTATCATAAAATAAAAAAGGACAATACCAAGCATCCAATCATGTTCATGAGCACAAATATGAAAGAAGTAAAACTAAAATACTCTATGATAGATAGAAAAAAATTGGGCCTTGTCAAAATAGTGAAGAAATTTTGGTATTACATCTTGAGGAATAAAATTAAATTACAAGAATTTGATATATAAATTAGGCCTACAAAAATTATCTAACGTTAAGGCATCATTCAACTCATGATTGAATCTGATCCATGCATCACCATTGAAAAGATATGTGAGGCTCAAGTGTCTAAAGGAAAATGGTATACTGATGACATATAATATTTGCTTATATGTACTTGTTCTTTAGAACTTAATAGAAAATGAAGGTGAGCTTTGAGGCTTAAATCTTTTCATTACATGATCAAGAAAGGAGTTCTCTAAAATAGGAATTATGAAGGTATTTACCTTAGGTGTGTGTCTACAGATGAAGCTAAAGAAATTTTAGAAAAATTGAATCATAAAATAGGTAGTAGTCATCCTTCTGGGAATACCATGGTCCATAAGATCTTAAGAATGGGCTATTACTAGATAATAGTTTTCAAGGATGTTCATGCTCATATGAGGACATGCCATGAATATCAATATTTATCCAAAAGGGAAGTACACGTAGAAATGCCTTAACAATAGGTTTTTGAAGGAAGGTTATTTTCCCAATGGGGTTTAGAATTCATTGGAATCATCAACCCAAATTCATTAATAAGACATATATTCATGCTTATTACTATTGACTACTACACCAGATAGAGCAAAACTATAACAACAAATAATTGTATAGCACAAGATGTAATTTGTTTCTTAGAAGAACACATAACAACCATATTTGGCATGTCCATTTCTTTAGCTTGTGAAAATTTAATGGATTTCATGTCAGATAAATTTATTGAATGGGCACATGACAACCAAATCACTATCAGATCATCCTCTAACCATTACCCCCAGGGAAATGGATTGACAGAATCAACAAATAAGAATTTGATAGATGCAATTAAGAAATCAGCAAGGGACAAGCCCAAGGACTAACACAATTTTTTGGATTATTCTCTTTGGGTAGACTGAATGAGATACAAATAGGCCCTTTAAGCTTCACCTTATATGTTAGTGTATAGATGCAAGCGTATGTTCCCAATTATTCTAAAGTTATTCACTTATTAGTTTGTGTAAGAGTACATAGAACCATGTGATGAAACAAAATCAATATTGTTGTAAATAATAGAAATGGAATATTCAAGGAATAAGGCCTTATAGACATTTATAAAACACTAAGATGTGGTTAAGATGTGGTTTGATAAGAGAGCAAAGGTCAAAGTATTTAGGATTTCAGATCTAGTGATACTTTGGGATAAAGCCCATGAAAAGAAAGGAAAACATGGTAATTTCTCCCCATTATGGATAGGACCATATAAAATTTTAGATATCATGTGAAATAATTCATTTCATCTGAAGGACCTATAGGGAAATGAACTTACCTATCCAATCAATGTGTAGTTTTTGAAACATTACTTCATGGCTATACCATCTGAAAGTACCCCAGACTAAAAAATAAGAGTGGTAAATATAAATGTAGGATTAGATTATATTTCCCAATTTATTTTATTTATTAGACTTAATATTTTATTAGATTATGTTTCATGCCTTTCTTTTTTAGACTAGGGCTCAATACTTTCTAGACTAGCTATTTTTGTTGCTTCCTATGACAATCTAAATTGTGTTTGTTTTGATGTAACCAAGCTGAAATCTAGACCAATTGAGCTTATAATCAAATAGAATTTTTGAAAAGGGTATAATTAAAATGAATAAAAAATTTGGGACTTGTCCATAAATTAGGTTTATTTCTATGTTTTTATTCCTCAGGATGATGGTAGGTAATCATGGATTATTCTGGATGGTGTCACAATTGAATACTTTCACTAGGTATGTCAAAGTTGCTCTCAAATTAATTCATACAAATTTATAAAGTTTTCTTATTTTATTGGATCAAGTACACTTATCATATCAAATACTTGTTAGAAGTGACAACTATGGGTATAGATGTGGCTAGAAGGGATGTTCTGGTAATGATTTGTTTTATAATTATACCATCTCACTAGGGTTTCAACTGTTATCTTTTCATTCAAGAATAAAAGAAAAAAAAAAGAAGAAAAGAACCAATGAGTTTAAAAGAGTGAAATAAATCTAAAGAAAATAAAAAGGCTCACATGATAAAATTATATCAATGTACCACACATCATGGTTAAAATAAAATAATGAAAAGAGAAGGAAAGGAGCCTAAGGTATCTCTATCAAGGCTATGAACTCCTAGGTGTAGCATAGAAATTCTTAATTTTCCATCATTTTTTTGATATTTAATAGATACTATAATTAAACCTATAGCTCCATCAATATTTTAAAAAACTCATTACATCAAGGGTTAAATGAACTACATGTTTGACACACATAGATCTGAGGAATTGGAAGGCAAGTGTGTTGTGTGAATCAACTTGGGAGTCTCTTTCAAGTTTTTTATTTAGGTATTATTTTGTGATGCACTCTATAAATGATATAAGGATTACTAACCAAAGTTATGGATTCTTGAATACTCAAGAGTATTCCACCTATGAGTTACCATTTATTGAATCCAACACCCCCCTTTTCTCTAAGGAGAAATGGGAAGCCACTATTTTCAAGATTCAAACCTTGATTATTGAGCCTTTATTCTATATGATTATACAAATTTTGGGATTTATTGATTATTAATCTTCATAATTTGAGAAATGGGCATGGTATTCATGTGTTATTTTATGGACTAACTTCACTAATGCCTTTCAAGATTTTTAAAAATGCATATTTTTGAGACTTAGGTAGTTTAGAGGAATTTATTTAAGGATTTCACTCATTGGAATTTTTGTTTAGGCATTTTTTTCAAACATTTTGTTTCATAGGTTTGGTTTTTAGGCTCTATATTTCAATATTTTATCTCATAACTTTTAGGGTTTGCATTTTTGGCACTCTCTTCATTCAAACTTTGGTCTTATGGACTTTCTTTCTACATAAATTTGACCCTCAGATAAGTTACATTGAATATTTTGTTCAAAATAATTTACCTAAACCAATTCATTCTTATCAAAGTTTTTATCACAGACATTTTGTCTGATAGAAATAGGTCTTCAGAGCTAGCACCATGGACATTCAACGGATAAAAATAAGTCTTTAATATTTTTGTTATGGTTCTTTTATAAATATTGGTACCCAACATAAAACCCAAATACTCAATTATTGAGAACAATACAAGGACTTGTTATACTTAGCCAAATAAAATGTTTCTTAATAATATATAATAAAGTCCCCACCAATACTAACTAACAATATTTAACTTATATATAAATATAAAAGTGAACATTGGGAATTTATACTACAAGAAATGGTATTCAAAATAAAATATTATATGTTTAATACATAGCCATTGGATCCATCATTACTTTTAAATAAACTTGTACTCAAAGTCTACTACTCTTACACATTACAAAAGAGCCTAGTTATTATATCAAGAGCACTGTGTAAAGAATGAAGAAGGATATTATAAGAAATAATGATGGTGTCTTCATCTAGGACATTTTGAGGAGTAAATCCTCCATCCCCCCTAACCAATAAAGGATTGCATATAGTTTACTGATATAGTCCTTGACATTACCATTTTCAAAAATTAGTACTCAAATTACTCATAGGTATGGGATGCTATCAATTCTATAGATATATTCTCACTAGATATAGATAATATCATGCTATCTAAGTGAGTGTTTATCAAGGACTTACTTGACCTTAAAAATATAAATACTACACTAAAATTTCCAAACTAGAATTGATACCATACATCGACCTTCTACAAGATCTATTCTTCTCAGGTAAGATAATATAGGATGCCTTCCCTCATCATTCTACTAATAAAATAGTCATCACATGAATATATGAATCCAAATTCCAAATATAATTATCCCTAAACACACTTTATGCATACTTTGAAAAGCATAGGGTGGTGTTATGGAATGAAGAAATTAAAATTGAGAAGGTGTTGTCTTCATGGTTACTCCCCAAATAGACCATTCCTTTCAAATGAAGAAGCCAAAGGTAAATATTCCCATAAACAAATTTAGGATGGTAGTATGCATTGGCATGGCTCCATTAAATATATTTTATGGTATGCTAAGTATTCATTTTATCAATCAAGATTGGGTGCCATTGATAAACATCTTGTTAACTAGTGATGATTAGTTTGCATTGCGAGAAATAATCAATTTTCAATTGAGGGAATAAATAATACATAAGGACAATCAGCCTATTCATGTGGGTCTTTTTTATTTGATGTCTTACTTAGTATACATTGTCACAGGAACCTACTACAAAGTACCTAGAAAATTATGGAGTCTAGCCATAGATTGCATCAAGAACAGAATTTGTGACCACTTTTAGTTTATGCATATATATGCCTACACAAATAATATGGTAAATATTGTAGAGGATGTATATCCTCAGGTTTGGCAAGCCATCCATGGTATTCCCATGCCTAAAATTGGAGAGAATATTATGAAAACACATGCTAAAAGAGGGGATTACTTCTTCTATTCAAACTTCATAGTCATAATGATTTGGAGAAATAAGGTTGACCCCCTATGTTTCCCAAGATATGTTCCAGATAAGCTACGGGAACAAGATATTGCCTTTACACTATGGAGGAGCATTAAAGAAGATTTATCTAAAAGAGCAAAGAAAAATTAATAATTTAGCCACCATGTAGTCATTGGTAGAATGGTATACACATTGAAGAAGAATTTTGTAGAAGTGTGCATCAAGTGAAATATCTATCATTTCCCCACTCTTCTACACAGGGACTAAGATCCACATGGTTTTATTTAGAATAACTTATAGGGACTATTATCCCCAACAACCATGTCCCTTATGCATATGACTTCTAATTTTTGAATGCTAAGGATGATGAGGAAGTATTAGAAAGATCAAGGATTGTCGGATTGAAAGAGGATCATTTAATATTTATCCAAGATTACCCTTTAGTATTTACAAGGGAATTAGCTAGTAAAAAGGCCCTTTACAAATGATGGGATCATTTAAACTTTTGGAGAGGATAATGCAAGGAGCAATCTAAGGAGTAGGTTGGTTTCTCATCTCAAGGACTCCATTTGAAATTAAAGCTTAAGACTATGAAGAAGGAGCCTAGGGAAGCTAAACCAAACCTTAGGGGAGCACAAGTGGGAGATCCCATCAATTTATAGTATAATAAGGAGAAATGAGCATAATAAAGGCCATCTATGAGCACAATTTAGGTGACTATTGTTATTCCCTAGGCTCAAATTTCTACGTCTATTGGGATAACAACACAAGAGGTAGATGCATCAATAAAATAAGGCTCCCCTACCTAGATGAAGACCCCTCTTATATATATAAGGAAGCTTAGGACCTCTATAGGGAGTCCCATAATTGAGTCATCCATAAGCTTTCTTGATGCACCTCAACATTGAGGAAAAGTAGGAGAGGTTGTTGAAATTGAGTATTTTGAAGAGAACTCTTATTCCAAGGTGAAAAAGGCTAAGCCCTTGAGCCTTGAAGCAAAACTAGCATCAAAAAGTATCCCAGTTACCCAATATTTTATGATTGTTCCTTTACCTACTATTCCAATAGTTGGCCATGTTCTTATTTCTTCTATTTTGAGGTCTCTAAATGTGGAACTGCCTACTTCTACTTTTATTGACCCCTTTTTACCAACCACATTCACTTAGTTCCCCCTTCTCACCCCTAAGTTTGAGAAGGAAGTTTCCACCACCATTATTGCCCTATAATCTACTTCCATCTCATTCACCATGACTATCTTCTCTATCCCCATTGACACCTCCACCATTAAATCCTTGAAGAAGAAGATATCTAGAAAAGTGCAGATTGCCATGGCCACTCCATAATTCCATATCTAGTCCACTAAAATTTACCTTCCATTGCCATTTACCACATCAATAAAAGAGACAATTATTACAATTTATAGTAGAGGATAAAATTCCAAACCCCAATTGGTTATCATCTATCTACTTCCTTAGTTTAAAGGAGTGGACTGGTCCAAGATCATTTGGCCTTCCTTACCTAATGTCCTTGTCAATGTACAAAAGAAACAACTAGTATTTTAAGAGGCTCAGGAATATGGTTTAGTCACAAAATTATGTGCATCATAATTATACATTACTCCATAGGCTATGTACCTAAGAAGCAAGGCCTCCCAGATGCCTAGCTTTAAGATCATTGAGCTCCCTTCTATCTCCACTCTATTCAACCCACCATCTAACAATGTATAGAAGGTAAAAAAGAGGAAGTTGGAGGATGAAAAAGGCAAAGAGATAATATTTAGGAAAGATAGAAAGTATTCTCCCTCATTAAGAGGTATAATAGGTAGCTAGGACAACCTCTATATGTTGAGAATTTTGTAGACTTGGCTCAATCACACAAGGATTTTATGGTTATTATCCATGAAAGAACTAAGATGGCTCAGTAAAAGCTAGGAACTAAGGTAGAACAATTGAGGGAACAAGAAAAAACCATACATATTCCTATAGGAATAGAGGCATAGGGTTAAGAAGTATCCTCCAAATGTTACAACTCATTAGAAGCATTAGATTTCATGAAGGCTAAATTGGCCCCACATGTGAATAAAACCAACCAATTATTTAATTCTTTGAGAGATGATAGTATCAAGATGAAGATGCTAGTTTCCTACACATGCAATAAAATTTATAATCATATAAACCTTATGATGCCACTTGAGGCATATAATGCTCTCAATTTAGTTGTCATTAAGTAATAATAAGCCTAAGAATGGTTAAAATTAGTTAGGGCTTTAATCCCCAAATATTAGACACATGAGGCACAAGTTCTTCAAATTTTTGATGACTTAAAGTTATCAAAAGTGAAAGATTCCATAGGCAAATTGATCAGCAAGATCAATTTTGATAAACTCATTCAAGAGGCAACTGATAATTTCAAAGAGAGTTTACAAGGATTAATATTGGAGGAGATAAAATCTAAGTTAAGTGCTATTTGAAAGAAGGCCACTAAGGTAGAGGTATTCAAGAATAATTTCCAAATGATGAAGGTTGATCATGCAAAACTCCTTGGCCAAGTTAATAGGATCCACCAACCCTCTTTTCTTAACTTAAACATCATATGATAGCAACATGATGAAGAAAATAAGTGTTACAAGGATAATAAGGAAAAGAATAATCAATCTCAAATTTCTACTTTAATTATTATATTTGACATTTTTAGTTCTAACATATACCACCCCAACCATTACATTAACCAAAGTACATATGCATATTCAGATGATGCAACCCTACCAAGGCCAAAATTTTATACATGTATAATTTTTTAATGGTGTATATATTTATAATTTCATTGAATTTCAAGTTATCATTGTAAAATATTGCCTTTTGTCTTTTGTACACATGCACACATTTCATGATTTTGAAAATATTAACTTATGGGTAATTGATTGTTATGAGTTTACTCTTATACAATTTTTACTGCAATTAGAAATTTTTGTTCTAACTATCACATGTAAATGACTTTACATGAACTTGGAGGATGAGGTGAACCCCTCCCCAAGTCTATTTAATTAATTATAATCCACCCTATGGATGTGTTAGAAGATTTTGAATATAAAAGGAACAAAGTAATTTTTTTTTCAACTTCATGTGTTTGAGTAATTTCTTTCCATTATTAGTGTAATTAGATGTTATTTCTCTATTTTTTGATGTCAATAATCCTTAGTGTGTAAAATCTATGAATGGTTTCTTAATTGTCTTGATTATTTTACCAATCCTATCTATGTAATAACTATTGAAATATTGGTAATTTATGTTGATCAGGACAATTAATTTGATTGATTCATGTTTTTAAAGGTGTAAAAGTTATTTCTTTTGATATAGTTTTCTATGTGTGTGAAAAAATTGCCTCAAATACCTCATTAGCCTAAGCCATAATCTCCTGAGTAAAAGCGTGTAATATTTTCTCTAAAAGGATCAGCCTTTTACTCAGGCTCATGAGTTTCTTACATATATATCTCCTTAGATGTCTTAGCCATGTTTGATTGTGTTTGTGAGATTTCTTCTAACAATAGGGATAGGTTTTGAATGTGTTTATCCATTTAGAAACTAGCTAGGAAGTGAATCCTAAAAATTATAGTCTCCTTTTATGCCTTACCCTTCCCTCTTTTTTGAGTTTGTTTTGAGACCTACCCACTTTATATTATCAACCATCTATCCATTAAATTCATGTAGGAATTCACTACCCTTTATATACCATACCTCTATCCAAAACCCTTAACAACAACCTACATACCTTGCCATCTATTTAATCAATAGGTTATTTAGACTACATACCTAAAAATCATACCTTGGAGTGGATTTCTTCTCTATTGAGATCATAAAATTTTAGAGGATACCTTGCTATTTATGGTGTGCTTGAAATCCACATCAATAGGTTTGTCTAAACTATCAATTTTCATTCATTTCTAAATGGTCCCATATGTAGGAAAAATACTATGGAATAATCACATCATTTAGATCTACATGAATTGAATTTTTGTGAAAAAGGTCTACTCCTTTTCACAACCACTACATCCATCAATTATTTAGTGTAGTGTGATGTCTAATTTGCCCTTATATTTATAGGCCAAGTACCACTAATAGATCTTGTTTTAACTACTCGATATAATAATTCTAGTAGGTCACCCACAATCTATATACCCCACTAAGGAGTGGGGTTAAACTAATGTTGAGAGATGAATTCTTGATTCAACTCTTCCCTATAGAACTTGTGAGCAATATATGGACTCCCATATATAAGCCAAAATTCATGAAATAAAGACAAGTGGAAGGAATTTAGGCTCATTTTATGGTCACCCAAATCATACAGATTTTTAAGGAGGGCCATAGTGACTTTATTTCCATGTTTTTGGAGCAAAGAGATAAATGCAATGAATGAGAATGTTTGATAACCCAATTTCCCTAAAGAGGATGGGGGAAGATCATATATGTGATACCTTTTTTGATAAATAAAACACATCAACAAACAAGCATGAAAATGAAAACTCTTATGAGTATTTAAATAATGTGAGAGTTCATTTTTATATCACTAAAACAAAGTATGTAATGAAGTTTAAGCCTCTTAGCTTTTATTGTTTGAAAAAATTTCAAAATTTTCAAAAAAAACTAAGAGATGAAAGTGACTAAGTACATTTTAAGTACCAAATATAATGTGTGTGAAATTTAACCATGCTTAAATTTTGATATTTCCACTTTATGACCTAGAAATTATTAGAGGGGTTTTCCCACTTAGAAGCCCAAAATCAAGTGATAAAACCACATTTTAATTTAGCGATTGGGTTTTCTAATTTTTTTTGACTTGAACACTGATCATGATGGATTTATATATATAATCATAGATCCATAGGGATCAACATAAATTAAGTAGATCATTTTCATTTCCTATAAAATATAGAAAAACAAAGTATGTTTTGATAGAAAATGGTTAATATATGAGATTTAAAACCCAAACTAGATTCATCAATAATTAGGTTATGTAAATAATATGTAGATCATCACACACAAAACAAAGGAAGAACAAATCAAGTAAAATCACTATTAGCCATGATCCCTACCATGTTATATTTTTCATACAAAAATCATGGGAAATTCCTATAATTGGTGTTTATCTAAAAAATTGGTGTCGATCCATAAAATTAACACTAATCCCTGCAACCTATGACTTTCTTAAAAAAAAGATGTAAAAAATAAAGCTAAAAATTAAAACTTAAATATTTTTTATGCATCCATTTGAAAAACTAAAACTAGCATATCAATCTCTTTAGCTATATAGGTTCCTTGGTCCCACAAGGCATACCATCATGTGAACAAGCATTACAATAGAGGGTAGGTTAGTCTTGTGTTAATCCAATAAAATAAATCAAAATAATGCAATAAAATCATAACACCTCTATCTTATACACTAGGAAGACCATAAGTAACAAGCATGCATATGAAAACACAACTAAAACATATAATAAAATCTTATTTTACCTTATTTGGAGCTCTTAATGGCTTGGTGAAGTGTCTTTCTTAGTTTTTTCATCAAGAAATATTCATCTATAGAGCTTTGTTCGCTTTGTCTTTCCTTAACACCTTTGATTTCTTGATTATCTTATCATTTAGGAATGGTAACATTACTTGCATGAATATTCTCTCTCCAAATTATATTTATAACACTACACTATCAAAATATTTGAATATATTTAGGCATAATAAATTTACACCAAGAGATCTTAAAAATCAATAGGCATGGCCTTGTATTTTTAACCTCAAGAATTAACTCTCACTAAGGTGAGTTAAGGTAGAGTTTAAACATAGAACTATTTCAAACTAACCTTAGGTGAGTTGAGGATAACTCTATTTTAGTTAAAATTTGTCATGTAATTATGATTTTTAACTCCTAGGCATGGCTCTAAAATTAGATATTTTGGAAGATCTTGATAACTCATAAAGTCAATGATGAAAAGAATCAATTTTGATTTTTAGAATTTCCATTTTTAGATATTCATTAATTACAAATGGATAATCAAAATAGGAATTTAATCTTGTTTAATTATATGATTCAATTTGATTAACATTTTAGCTCTTTTAAGATCTAATCAAGTGCCCACTTAATGGGCCCATAAGCCAAATTGATGTTTGTTATGATGCAAGGTGATTATGGATGAATCTGTGAGAGGTTATTGTTACATACAATATATTATCCAAAATAAGGATGCATTAACATGATTTGTAGCATTGATGAATGATGTGTAATCAAAACTAGGATGTTCAGTGACTCTTTGGTTTAATTTGCAATTTTTGATAGGAATCAATTTGATGTCCAGTCTAAAGCTAGTTGTGGCTAGAATTGGGTGTCTAGAATTACATTGTCACCTTGAGGAAGTTTTATAATCAATGTATGGTAGTTTTAAAATCACCCCTATAAATAGGGGTGATTTCAAAAGTGTAGAAGGAAGTTAAGATTTTTTGGATTTCTTTAGATTTGGAGATAGTTTTTTTGGCTAACTAAATGATGTAGGATATCTTTGCTTGCTACAAGGGGCCTATATTTGATGGATAATATCATAGGAGGATGAGTGGATCCATCAACTTTTATCACTTTTGATGGCTGATGAGTTGGCCTTGCTTGACTAGACATGGATTATTCTTAGTGCATAGGGATGGATCACTCCTTCTTCTAGCCAGTTACTATGTGATATTTTCACATATTTGGACCCTAATTAGAACACTTTTGTGTTCCCTCAGGACCAAAGAGAGTGGTATATTACTCTCATATGCATATATATTGGATCATTTATCTTCTTATGACTAGGAATCTGGTGTTTATTTTTGATGCCAATAGTTAGCTTGAGGCTTTCTCAAGGGGAGAGATTAATGATTCCCACCTTGAGGAAAGCCATCATTTGTATCCTTGACTCATATTTAGTGGGGGATAAAGTTAATAAAAGGCTGTATAAAACTATTCACTAATCATTCACATATATAGGAAAGGGAACATCTTATGCTTGGGGTTAATAGTTGCTAACACAAACCTATAGGGACCTAAATTGAGTGGTTCACCTAAGATTTCTCACTGTCAACCACTCAACTATAATTATGGGTTGGGTTTAAGAGAGGATGATTCCCTATCAAAGGGGAGTATTGGTTGAGGAACTGGGAGACATTAGGGCCATCAAGTAGGTAGATGTGGAACCTTTTCATGTTTTTTTAGATTGTGGGGTCTTTGATAATGACTAATTTCATCACCTTACCCTACCACAACATGGTTGGGCAATGGGATAATGAGGTATCCTATTTTTTGGTTACCATGGTAGTTACATAGGATTGAGATAGACTACTTCATGTCTAGGTATATTATTTGGATCATGTTACCCAATAATTTGGTATGCCCTATATGGGTAACCTTCCTATCCATAGAGTTGTGTATATAGGTAATAATGAGACAATATATGCAAGGTTGGGGTGACTTGTATGACATCCACTAGTGAGGGGAGTACCCATCACCCAACTAATTATTCAAGAAATTAGAGGAAGAGGAGGGTAGGTTAGTATGGGGTAACATCATTAGATGGGTCTACCACATCCACCACCACCATAGGGTCCTATGTAGAAGTAATATTTAGGAGGTAGATAGGGTGAGGGTGAGGTTGAGGGCCTAGTTTATGTTGTACTAGAGGACTTGTACATTGATGAAGAGGAGGTCATAAGTGACAACTTTAATTTTGAGTAGTAGGATGGAGATCTAGGTAAATTATTAATTTTGTTCATTTATGATTACAACTTATGTTTTGATTTTATCTTAGTTGCTTATCTAATCTTATTTATGTTGTATATTTTTCAATATATTTGGATCTAATGCATCTTGTATGCCTTTTGATTATAAATACTATGGGTGCATAGAGGAGGATGATTAGGGATAACCTAATCCATCTATTCTAGTTAAGCACTAGCTAGACATGGGATTAACTACTAGTGGATCTTAAGCTTCCTATAGGGATTAGATACCATATTGATATATTTACCCTAGTATACCATGCCTTATATATTATAAATACATTGAGGATGGATAAAAACACTCTATTTTATAGGGTGAGGAGAGATAAGACCTTAGTGGATACTATGGTAAGGGAAAGAGACAATAGAGACACTAGTCATAAGACTAGGAAGATAGTGTTAGAGGGAGGATTAGGTGGGAGTCTTTCTCATAGAAATTGAACATTAGAAGGTGAGGGAATGATATGAGGTTAGATGGGAAGGAAGTGTTTTTGGAGTGATAACTATAGTCATTCTACTACTTCAACACCATCTCAAAAGATGACAAATTTTTAAGATTTATTTTGAAGACTATTTTGGTCACATCAACGTATATCTAATTATTTTTGTGATTACTTGAGACACATTGGCCTTCCATTTAGTTTTTTGTATTATAAATTATTATTGTATAAACTTGATATCCCACATGGTGTGTATATATAATGTATATGTGTGTATATGTATATATATAATATACATAATTTATATATATACATATATATGCACACACAATTATATATGTGTGTGTATATATGTCTATGTGTATATGTGTGTGTTTGTGTGTGTGTGTGTGTGTGTGTGTGTGTGTGTGTGTGTGTGCGCGCACGCATGCGTGCGCGTGCGCGTGCATGTGCATGTGTGTGGATGTTTTTCATTCATCTCTTATTGTTCATTATGTGATGTGATTTATTTACCTTTGTATCAACTTCTTAGTTTATGCACTCTAGAGGACTAGACATGTGATGATGTATGGATACATGTATTTTATTTTCATTTTTGATATGCTATGGGGGAAATGCTTATGTGTATGTGTAAATATAATGTATGAATATATTTTAATTATGATAGATGCTCATTTATGACTATGACTATGTTAATATTTGCTTCTGCAGGTGATTACTTGATTTCTTTTTTTCATAATATTTTACTTACAATTTATAGCAAAAAATGTAAAGAGGGAAACATAATAGATGTGAGGTGAATCATGACTCAAAATTTGGTAGGACGTAGGAAAATAACCTCATCCTTATGATCAAATTAGGATGTGTACTTCTTATAAAACTTATAGAATACTGACTTTATGGGCTTCATCTAGAGGGAGCTTGCTTTGACCAGTGAGTGGGAAAATGTTACCTTCTTTAAACACAAATATGTAGACAAGCCTTTATGAAAAAAATTCTTTATAGATACTCTTTTCTATTTGAATATTTCCTTTTTGTTTATCTTATATTTCTCTATAACACCCTAGACCTAGTCTCATGTGACCAAGAACACATAGGGGCTCATCACCAAAGGCTAGATGTAGAAGAGTAAGGGAATATCCCCCCCAATTCTAACCGCACACAACTAGTAAGATGAGAGGGATCAACACCAAAGGTTAACAAAGGGTGAGAGATGCATGATTTTGACTTTTGTATTTTCACAAGATTTCAAATTTAATAGGAGTATCTATATATACTCTTTCTTTTCTCTTTACCTCTATTTTTTTGGGAAGTCTCTTACCCCAAAACCTTGGTCACATAAAACTAGTAGTATGTAATGGATCATCACCGAGGGTCAATGTAGGCAAGCATAGTCACTTATATTTGAGCATGCTAATGTTTTATTTTTTTGAAGGCATCGTAAAGGGGGAATCTATCATAAGTAAGTTTCTAGAATCCACTATAGGTTAAAATTTTAATAAGTTATGCAAGAAGATGTAGATAAAGATACATACTCTACTCATAATAATTAGGACAAATAAAAATGTAACATATTAATTTTGAGGTGGTGAAGGACTATGAGAATAGGGTGAATGCCATGTGTTACATTTTGTAAATCTTCAAGTTGTGCAAATTGGCCAACAAAATAATCATGAAACAATGTTTTTACTATGTTGGTGGACATGTGACATATGGAAATTCAATTCAAGTAAAAATGGGGTGGTAAATGAGAATTAAATATAGAAAAATTTTAGATGAAAATATTTTATAAACACACCAAACTCTTTGCCCTCTAAAGTGCATAACTGATAGGCTCCATTATTGAAATCTTTTATTCCTAGCTATGGGCCTATCTAATTAGGTCAATTTTTTTGATATGATGATCGAGTTTAAGTACAAGGTATGCAACATGAATCAGATGTTTGTGGTCATAATTATGGAACTCATAATACTACTAGTAGGGCACAACTAACTCTTGATGCTTGACCCTGGCATTTGGTCATGAATGGATATGATCCTCTAAGAATTCAATCTCCAGGGAACCCTTACCCATTTTTAGAATGGGAACCTCTTAAGGTAGTATTTTATACTAAATAACTAGTGATAACACATAATTAATTTCTCATTTTCTAATATTGGGTTAAAGGATGCCTGTGAAGGATTATCAAGATGTGCTCCTAGATTGAATTCTCATATGGTAGGTAGAGGGTATCTAATTTTGAGAATGTTTACGTAATTGAGAGGATTAATGTTGATTTTGATGTTTCCTATCATTAAGGTATGGACCCTCTCCTTGGGTATGGGCATACCCAAGGGAAGAATAGGGTTTTGTATAGGTGATCTAAGATCAATAGAGTAACTCAAGAAATTATCTGGTTCTATGTGATGAAGTATTAGGTGGCCTTGATGGTAGTGACAAAAGGAATTAAGAGAATCTCTATCATCCTATGATATCTCTACCATGTTAATTTCAAATATGTCAAGTAACCCTCCTTAGGGTTCGTGGCCATGGGAATCAAGAAGTCAATGGGCCTACTTTTTATGTGGGGTGAATGGGAGGGTTTGTGGATGCATGGGTGTCTTAGTATTATGTAATAGGATAAGGAAGGGAAGAAATTATATGGATCTAAAATGTCATCTTATAATCTCCAAATCAAGGTAGGTGAGAGTTTCTAAAAGTTTGAAAGATCATTTATCCAGCTTCGCTTTTAGAGTTGGAAGAATATCAGCATAGTAGGGGTCTCACTTAGGTGTGGGGAGTATGCCAATGTAATTAGGGTCTTATTTAAGTATAAGAGGTGCATGGGTGTAGTTGTGTAATTTAAAATAATTTAGATATGGAATGGGTAACATTGTTTACCCCATTTTTATATGTGGGAAAGCTTTTATGAATTTGGTGAGTGTTTTTTTAGGTGTTTTTCTTGTATGATGGAAATGAGGGGTCTTTATTTGGAAACATATGGGTAACTATGAGTTATGATGTTGATTTTTACTTTACCCACTATCAAATTTCAAACCCTCTCTTTAGGTATAGGGATGACTAGAGGTGGAGTGTTTTGACCAATTATCAATGGGCTTAGAGCATGATGAGAAATGGTTTAGGTATGGATCGAAGTAAGATGACCAAAATTTCTACGGGAATGAAACTTATTAGTTCAAGTAATCTGAAAAAACTATTGGGGTCATTTCATAACATGATCAATAAGCATACTTTAAAGTGGTTTCACAATAATGAGGGTAGAGTCTTATTTAGGGCATGTCCTTGTGTAGTTTATCATTAGGCAACCACATTGAATATTACTATGATGGTTATCATGGGGATGGGTTTATTTACCTTTGGATACTTACAACATGAAAAGATTAGGTAGGAAAGACAAACCCATTTGGGATTACTAACCCAAAGATTTTGAGAATCCATATATTCCTACCCTCACAAATCAAAGAGAAGAACTAGAGGATTGTCTTTCTCCATGAGAATTGTAATTTTTATAGTAGATAAGGAGGCAATCAGGCCTTCAGTTATTGTCTTTATGTTGGGGATGTCTTTATTCATTGTTATGTATTTTTCACCTAATTTGTCATTTAGCATGGCTTGGGGGATGTCCTCCCCTTTGTTTAAGATGACCACTTTGGGTTCTATGGATTTAATGATGTCAACTAATTATGGGGCTTTTTAAAACCCTATTGGTGAGTAAATGATAATCAATGTGTAGTCATAGTTGTTTGTGTATGGTAGCCTATAACATGTCAAAGGGTTTTGGATCTCCTTGGGAAATAAAAAATTTCTATAGGTGTATGAACCAAATTTACTGAAATAGGGTGGAAGGATTAACTTTCATCTGATGTATCTGAGGGCATCCCAAGATCATATTGTAATTAGTGTCCTTATCTATGATATATAATCTAGTCAAGATTGTCTTTGGACCTAGCATGATTGGGAGCATAATGTTTCCCATGGAAGTGGACATGAGGCTAGCATATCCATAGAGGATATCATGTGAAGTATAATAGTTAGTTTCTTTGTAACCAAGTTTTATGATAAAGGGAAGGGGATGATGTTGACCATTTCTCTATTATTAACCATTGTTATTTTTACTTAATTATTGTATATCCATACTTTTAGAAATAATTCTAGATCTCCCCTCTTAGCTAAGTCAGAGTTAGGTGGGATATTTCATAGATCAAATAAGTAGCCAATGTCATGTGGCCCCTAACTAGGTAGATACATTTCCAAATCAATGTGGTTGATTTGGGCTTGAAGAGGGGAGTGACATTAGATAAATGACCTAGTCTTAAGGTTTTGATCAAGTCCCACTAATGGGTGGGTGAGTTATTAATTAGATATATAAAAGAGATATGAGAGAATGTCTTAGTCAAATTGGAGATTAAGTTGTAGTTATCTATGAGTTTAGGAATATATTTAGTTTATAGGATGTTCAAAGGATAGATGGTCATGGGTTGGTATTCCCTAGTGTGATTAATGGTGTATGATTTTTATTTGAATTCTAATTCCATGACTCTTATCATCCATGTTTTGCCTTCAACTCCTAACTGAGGGGCCACATCAGTGTTTGACACCCTAGAAGTGGAGGCTTTAGTGTCATGATTACCTATTATCATAGATTATTTGTGTTGAATTGGGTGACTTAACTAGTTATTATATTATTGACCCTAAGGAAGGTGCCTTTGGTGGTTAGGCAAAGGATTATGATAAATTTGTAAGTTTCAATTTTGGGGAGTGATAAGACCACTCAAAAGGGCTTTGGTGCTTGTGTGTGCACATCTTAAGAACATATAACTTTGATCTTATGGAATTATTTATATAATTTTTTATGATCCCAAAAAACCTGAGTAGTATGGCCTATGACTCTGTGGAAGAGGTAGTAAACATTGCAGTCATAATCCCTAGGTCTCATATTCTTCCATTGTTTCCTAAATCCTTATTGATTATTATATAGGTAATAGTTTTGGTTGTAATTTAGGGTATTATTCATTTGAATTATACTAATTTTGGTTTTGGTTTTGATGTTGTACATTGCAATGTGATGGTCTATTAAAATCAACTATATGGATGGAAAGAAGAGGACTCTAATTCCTACCTTTTACAGTATTGTTGTTAGTGTTAATGGTATTTGAAGGTGGGTATTGACCATTATTTTTATAGTTTTTTTTTCTTGTTTTGGTTAGTGAAACAATTGGTAGTAGCATTATTATTATGTTTTAATATCTCAGGACCTTGGTTATTCATGTTGTTTGATTTTAGGTTTATAGTTTGAGATCCCCCATTATTTTGAGTGATAATATGCCCATTATTTTCATAAGTTCATCATCCACTATTGATGACTGACTAATCAATATAGAGTGTACTTTCAATGGCCTCCTTCTATGATCTATATGGGAAAATTTGGACAATTCCCTTGTTTCTCTATTAAGGGAATGGGGGAAAATATTGCATAACACTCATTGGTCCATGTTTGGTATGCTTGTAGAGGAATATATGAATTAACACCATCTTGTGATAAAATGGGTAGCTGATTAATTACATTCTTATTTTAGATGCAATAAATCTTTTATATCAGTCTTTAGGAGCTTGTTCATGTCAAAAGCTTTGATGAACTCATCCATGAGATAGTAAAAGGAGTGTATGGACCCTTTAGGGTGGTGATAGTACCAATAAAAGGCTATAATTTTGAGTTTATTAGGGAATATATTTGATACAAACCCATCCCAATGTAGACATTTTGTCATGGTGGTGGTATAGGGTTTTACATGTATATCTGGATCCCCTTCCCTATTGAATTTAGAAATATCTAGAAGGGAACATGGGAGAAGAACTCCCCTTATTCTAGCATCAAGAGGTTATTTAATTTATTCAGTGTAGGTTCCTATTTTGTTAAAATATATCACCATTGTGGTGATGCTGGTAAGAGGTGGGGTCATGTACAGGTTGGATTGATATCTACCAAGAGGTGTTATTGAAAATTGATAGGGTGGTATGAAGTAGGCTAGAGAATAATTATCTCACTAAGTGGCCTTCGAATACATTTGGAATTATGAGGGGGCACTATCGGATGTGGGAGGCATCGTACCCTATTGAAGCAAAGTGTATGAGCTTTATTGTAATGGTATATGGATTGTCTATGTGTGGCATGGTGAGATTTGGATTAGGACATATATTTTATATGGAGGGTGACCATATTTTTGAGGCATGTATCTTGGATGTGTAAGGAATGATATATTATTTAATACTATTTTTTTTGGTAATGGTGGAGCATACATGTATACATCTCTTATTAGAGTTTGAGTAGGTAGTTGGTGATATAAATAATATTTTGAGACATCAAGGTTTGGAACCCCATGGGTGAGAATGTATCCAAGATGTTGATGAGAGATGTGGTTCTACTATGGTATTTACTCTTACAATGGTAGGAGTGAGTTGTCACTCAAATGGGGAAGGATGAGGGATGAGTTGGTATGAGGAGGTTTTATCCTATCCCTTAGATCAAAGCTTGTGTTGATGTATGTTACTTTTATTGGTATTATATCATAAACATTGTCATTAATGTTAAGGTAAATATGGATGTCATTAATGTCAAAGTCATAGTTGGTGTCATGCATAGTGAAGTGGTATGTGATAAGGAGTCTTATGACAAGAGAGAATTTAAAGGCAACCTATTATCTCTATATTGAGAGAGAATTTTAATGTAACTTTGTAATTTTTTCTAAGGCTGATGACATGTCAAGGTCAAGATCAAGATACAAGGTAAGCATATTATTGAGCACTAGTTTTGAGGAGCATTATCATATCATGAGCATGGTTTATTAGTCTTCGAGTTTTGTATGAGGTCTTGGAACAATGTTATGATCTAACAAGATCACATGCCTATTTAGAGTATTATTTTCTCTAGATAATCTTGATTGAATAATGTTTTTTGTTGATATCATTTAAAGTTAGTTTATTTGAGTTCAATTTTTTGAGTCTTATGTGTCTTGAGAAGCCTAGTTTAACACTATGAAAAGGTGTATGCATGAAGCATAGTGAAGCCTGGTTAATTGTGTTAGTATAGGTATGAGAGAGTGTATAAAGTTATGAAAACATGATAATGAGGCAAATAATTATTATAAGAGTTCCACTATTAGTTTTTGAGGCCTAGTGTTTACATGAAGAGATCTAGTGATAAGGCATATGCTTGGTAGTATAGTGAGGTGAGTAGACTAAGGCTTGTAAAAAGATGTTTGATAGTGGTTATGAATGGTATGAGGTCATATGAGATGAGTATGAGGTGTTAAGAATAATACAAGAGGTTTTAAGTTATGATTCAAGGTCTATGTGTGATTAGTAGTTTGAGGCCTAATAGGTAAAGAGACGTAGTATGGTCTAATGAAGGGTCCAATTCATTTTCCAAGATGATATAACTCATCATAACATGATTAGAGATGTGATATGTTGTTTCAAGTTTGTTGACCAAGTTTTAAGTCATATAGAAAATAAAAAACATGAAAATTAGTGTTGAGGTTTTTTATGTACATAAAATGGGGTGTTATAGGCTTGACAAGGATTTTATTATGCTCATTGGCACATGAAACCTTTGCATGAGGATCCAAATAATTCAAGTTAGTTGGGGAAGGGTCCAACATTAAATTTCTTGTCATATTTTATGGGTTGAGGGCCTAATATTTATGAATGATTATTAATAATGGAAGATAATCTAAACCCTTTTAAAACCCTAATAATGACCCGATAGGGAAGATATGATTAAAAAATTATTATAATGGTTTGGTTGACCTAGTAATATGGTTTGAGGTTTTATTAAACTCTCTTAGGTACCTCTAGTTGGCATTATTATATCATAAGAGAGAGTGGAAGCTACATGAAACCCCTTATTTCTTAGATTTTCAATGTAACAGGTAGGGTTGACTAGGTAAAATCATGAAAATGATTGTAATATGATTTTGTAGAATTATATTTTATTATAATGTAAGTTTATTATCAGGTTATAGACTTAAAATATTCTAAAATAGTTATGGAAGTTGGTTTATCACTAAAAAGGCCAAGTGAGGAAGATAGTGAGAAAACTAGGTAGAAGTGAGAATGAGATTAGGGATGGATAAAAATGCATGGTTTTATTTTTAAATACATATATAAAATATACCTCTTTAATATAATATTTTTTTACGATTATATACAAGCATAAATTTTCTCCTAAAGTAACATGTCTAACATAGTGAGGTGTCTATAAGGTGAAGACATGAGATTGGTCTGTAGGACTACTATTGATATTTAAAATTATAATAAATTTGTTCATATATGTTTTAAGTATTATAAATTATAATATAAACTAATTTTAATTTCATCAAAGTGTTCACACATATGTTCCAAGTCTTGGTTTCCATGACTATGTTTTTTGAGCTACATGCAATTTTCTATGTGTGAGTGAGATTGATGTTACTGAGTCGTTATGAATATATTTGAAGAATAAAATGCACATAAATTTGTTATATATTACTCATAGGTTTATTTTGATTTATTTTTATTCATGATAAATTCTTATAAATGGGTGAAAAGTCAAAGGTTCTTGACTACGTTTTGAATCCTATTTATAGTTTTGAGTGAGCATATGGGAGTGGTTTGTTTGAGGTTATTTAAAATGTATTGTGAAATATAATGTACATCATGATGACCCTAAGTTAATATATGTTTTATAAATGTGTTATATTGATGTGGTTATGTTGTAAATTTGAGTGTATATTTTAGATATTCAAAGCAAACTTTTTGATAGTAAGAAAGCCTAATTGCGAGTAGACCTAATGGTGTGGTTCAAGGAGTGAGAGGAGATAAATGGTGTTGGGCACCTAAGGTGATATTATTAGTGGTATGATTGAATTTTTTTAAGTTTTTATTCCTTTTTTTAGGCTCAAGTTGTTCTAATATGGTAAAGATGAAACAAGTGCTTTGAGAAGGCCTAATTGCATTAGGTCTCTATTAGCCCTAATGATGGTTTTGATCATTATGAGTGATGACCAACCTATGTAGTCAGTGTTTCACTTATTAAAAATGATTTTTTATATATTAAAAAATTTATCTAATTATGGATAGGTTTGTGGCTGACCAAGGTGGCTGAAAGCAAGAGTCAAATATAAAAGGGACTAGTAGGCCTAAGTTGACTACTTAAAATATTAAGGAAATAAAAAAATGATATAGAAGTTTAGAAAATAGGTAGAGGGATTTAATACCATTAAATATTTGTAATTAATATTTAATTAAGATATAAAAAATATTAAAAATATGATGAGCAAGGTCACTTGACTTAAATCTACCAAGTAGAGAGTTAGTAGAGTGAAGAGGCATAATAGGCTATTTGAGAGAGCGAAAAGATTGTAAAGAGAAAAAGAAAGTGGTCATCATCAGTTAAGTGAGAAATAGTTTTAAAAATTTCATAATAGGTTCTAGGTATCTTATTTTTTTATTATTTACCTAGGGTGTTGGTGCTTCCTTTTAAGTTGTTTCTTATTAAAGGACTAGTTGAGTTGTTGTTTGACTAGTGAGGGGTTGGTGATCCTCATGGGGTTAATGCCTCACTAAATATTGATTAATTGATTAAATTAATATATTAAAAGTTGCGTTTTAATTGGTTTTATACACAATGATACTTCCCCACATATCTCTTGTGTTCTTATATGGTATGCTTGATGGGGAATCAAGAACAACAAACAACTATAATCCCACTTGTTAGGATCTTGCTCCTCAATAAGAGCACAATATGATTACCTTGTATAAGCAACTAAACATGCAAAATTATACCAGAAGCAATAAGTAACTAGAATTCACAAATAGCATAGAATATGAGAGATTATACACAATCTTGTATTAATACTCATCCAGAAAGAAAATACAATAAAGAAGATGCCACCTCTTCTCCACACCTCTCAGAAGCTTCCCACACCCCAAGTGTACACAGTAATTTTCTTCAAGAGTTCACTCTCCTACCAAAAATGGTCCCAACACACAACTTAAACATAGAATTAGTGTTCACCTCCAACCAGTCAGTAATAACCCTGCCAATACACAAGTATTCAAAGTACTTCAAGTAGATCTCCCATAAGCTTACAACAACCTGTAACTCAACAGACCTTACTTACACATGTAGATCTCCTATGAACTTACAACAATCTACAACTCAAATGATCTTACACTTGGAAGGATCTTCCTTGCCTTCCTCTATTAGCTCTCTGTGGAACTAGGAGGAACACACACTTTGTTCTCTTTACTAGCACACTTTACAATACATACCAATGGGTCTATAAATAGATCCCACACTCAAAAAATAACTTATACTTCTAATTTACAATAATTAGACACGTAGCTCAAGACTCAAAATAGCCTTTACATGTAAACACTTAGTTTAACAAACTAACTATTCATGCAATGAACAGTTCTGGAACCACACAGGTGACCGACATTGGTCCCTGTCTGCCTGGAGGTGACCGACATCAGCTAACCTCCTGCTAATGTTGGTTGCCCTTCTATTCACCCCTAACCGACATCAGTCATACTGCCAACACTGGTATCCCTATAACTTAGCAGCCTCCATGTCTACAATAGTTGAAGCTTTTAGCTCCATAACCTAATAATCTCCCACTTGGAGATAAATAGCTGTAATTGTACCTATACCTATACATCATCTAGTTTGTTCCCTTGGCTTTGTATCCCTCTTTAAGATCACTCTTGAAGACCAACCACCAAAAATCCTATGGTGTAACTCCTGTCATCTAAATCACCTGACACATCTGCATCTACAAACCCATGTAGAAAATAACTTGACCCGGCTTAGCATGTGCACCTACTACTGGTCCCTCTAAGAATCTACTGAATTGCCCTCAAGTGCTTCTTTCCCAAATTGGATCCAAACTTTCTAACAACTCCCACTGCTAGGGAAAACTTAGGTTTAGTACATACCATGCACTTAACATCATTATGTGAATCAAGACACTGTTCATAAAAGTGTCCAACCATCGGCGTGCTCACTAGTTTCACACAATCATCTAGAGAAAAAATCAACCTGTGACCTTCCATGTCTCTAAAACACACTCATGCTAAAGAATCTTGTTGCTCTAATATTCCTCATGACACACCTCTAAACTAGCTTTACCTTTAGTTTAGCAACTCCCTGTATATGTAACCCTACAACAAGCTTATCATATAATAACAGGATAATGTAGCTAATATTATCCAACCTAATAAAGAGAAACATAATGGTCAAACCTCCATTGTCTTGCAGCTAACACAAGACCATATACCCTGGCCTTCCGTCTCACGTGTCCATTCCCACTCTTCTTTATCCTAAACATCCATTCGTCTCTCAATGCTTTCTTCTAGCTAGCAACTCCACCAAAAAACTCCCATTTGGTTCTTCTCCAAGGAATCACATCCTTCATCCATGCCAAGCTCCCACTATTTCCTGGATCTACCTGCTCTACTTCTTTAACAACTTCCTGGTTCTTGACCATCAGTGAGCAACAAGTAGTGTAAAGAAGAGAAATGATGAATTTGAGGCTTACATACCATTTAAGTCCTCCATATGGGTGCTTGAGACTCCTTGACAGCTTGTTGTCTACCCAAAATTTGTCTCAGTGACCGATGCCAATCACATCTCAGTCTGCACCTGACCAATGTTAGTTACATGTGACTGCCTCATCATCGATGTCGGTTCCCCTTGACTGATGCTGGTGTTTATCTATCCCTGAGTCATCGAGGTTGGGCTGCACATAGCCAATGTCAGTCCCTATTTGGATGCTGACGCTGGTTTTCTAACTGATGTTAGTCTCTGTGTTTTACTTGTGAGCGATGACCTTTACCTATGAGCTCTTTTTGGATCAAAACCCTATCCAAATCAACCTTGCTCTGCTCAGAATTCTTCAGCCCCTGTGATTGATCTCTATCCATCATCTTCTCCTTGAAAACCAAGGCTTTACTATTCTTGTCACTAACATCAAATTTATCAAGAAACGTCACTTTCTTCTTCTGCATACAAAAATCATGATCCATGCCTTTCAAATCTGAAAGCATACCCTTTGACTCAAGAACATGCATCCCCTTCTTATTCATGTGACCAAGCCTATTAAGCCACATCTTTGAATCTACAGCTAAAGTAGATAAACCAGAAAGAGAATCAGTAATACAAGTAGATAGATAAAGCATACCTACTTTCTTACCTCTTGCTACAACAAGTGCACCCTTGGTAACCTGCCAAGAGTCTGCTGTGAGAGTTACTATGTAACCCTCATCACCCAAATTTCCAATAGAAATCAAATTTTGCTCCAGGATTGGGACATGCATGACCTCCTTTAACACCCATGTGTTCCCTATCTGCAATTTCAGCTTCATTTTCCCTTTGCCAACCATTTGACAAGGCTTACCATCCCCTAAACAAATTTCTCCAAAGTCTCCCTAGACATATTCATGAAAAAATTTCCTATTTGGGGATGCATGAAAGGAGGCACCAGAATCTAAAACCCAAGATTCTACTTTATCCAAAGAACATACTAGAGCATCTTGTACAACAATACCTGCATCACTTACTTCTTCATGTCCTTCATGCTGATCTTCATCCACCCATAAATCTCTCTTTATGTGCCCTTGCTTTCCACATTTCCAGCAGGTTATTCTGCCATACCTAGACTTGGATCTTCTACCTATCTTGGACCTTGATCTCCCATGCTCGATCTTCTCTCTTTGCCTTCCCCTGCTTTCCACACTCAAAGCATTTCTTGATGATTCACCTATACTTTTCCTATGAATTTCTTCATTCAAGATTACATTCACAACATCATCCACTTTTAAGATTTTTGAAGCAAACGCAGTATTACTAAGTGCCATTACCAAACTCTCCCAACTTTCAGGTAATGAGCATAAGATTAAGAGAGCCTTAATTTCATCATCAAAAACAATATTGACTGAATTTATCTAGTTTACCAAACCATAGAAATCACTAAGATGATTATGTATAGATCCACCTTCTAACATTTGCAAATTAAATAATTGCTTCATAAGAAATACCTTATTCAAAGCTAAGGGTTTTTCATATAAATTTGCCAAAGATTCCATCAACTCTACCATTATCTTAGCCTAAGATAAGTTGGAAATCACAAACGATGCAAGGCTCAACCTTATAGATCCTAGAGCCTTCCGATCAAGAACCTCCCATTATTTAATCTTCATATCTAGGGGCTTGCATGCAACTCCACCCAATGATAAGTACAAATCTTTTTGATACAGATAATCTTCAATCTACATCCTCCATAATTGATAGTTCTTGTCATTAAACTTCTCCATTTGTAGCTTACTTTCTTCTACCGTTACTATACTCCCACTCAAACAAAAACACCTATGAGTAACCTGTAATCAACACACACTAACCAAATCTGAAACACTTGTTAGTAATCCCAACCAAAAGCTCTGATACCAGTTGATGGGGAATCAAGAACAACAAACAACTCTGATCCCACTTGTTAGGATCTTGCTCCTCAATAAGAGCACAATATGATTACCTTGTATAAGCAACTAAACATGCAAAATTATACTAGAAGCAATAAGTAACTATAATTCACAAATAACACAGAATATGAGAGACAATACACAATCTTGTATTAATACTCATCCAGAATGAAAATACAATAAAGAAGATGCCACCTCTTCTCCACACCTCTCAGAAGCTTCCCACACCTCAAGTGTACATAGTAATTTTCTTCAAGAGTTCACTCTCCTACTAAAAATGGTCTCAACACACAACTCAAACACAGAATTGGTGTTCACCTCTAACCAGTCAGTAATAACCCTACCAGTACACAAGTACTCAAAGTACTTCAAGTAGATCTCCCATAAGCTTGCAACAACCTGCAACTCAACAGACCTTACTTACACATGTAAATCTCCTATGAGCTTGCAACAACCTGCAACTCAAATGATCTTACACTTGGAAGGATCTTCCTTGCCTTCCTCTATTAACTCTCTATGGAACTAAGAGGTATGCACACTTTGTTCTCTTCACCAACACACTTTACAATACATGCCAATGGGTCTATAAATAGATCCCACACTTAAACAATAACTTAGACTTCTAATTTACAATAATTAGACACGCAGCTCAAGACTCAAAATAGCCTTTACATGCAAACACTCGGTTCAATGAACTAACTGTTCATGTAATGAATACTTTTGGAAGTACACAGGTGACTGACGTCTGTCCCTATCTGCCTGGAGGTGACCGACGTCGACCAACCTCCTACCGATGCTAGTTGCCCTTCTGTTCACCCCTGACCGACGTCGGTCATACTATTGATGCTGATATCCCTAGAACTCAGCAACCTCCATGTCTGTAATAGTTGAAGCTTTTAGCTCCACATCCTAACAATGCTTTTATAGATGTTGTTTATGCATTACTTAATGTATTGATGTGAATGAATTCTTCATAGATGATAAGTGAAATTGAATGATTATTTTAGGGGACCTAATTAATCCATCTCTTAATATTTATAATTCCAAAAATTTGTATCATATCAGGTCCTTTTAATTAGGCCTAATATCCTAAAGGAGATCCTATATAAGTGAAGATGACAGGTCAAGCACAAGGTGGTTTTTACACAAGTAAGGATACATTATTAAATAGAATCTAATTATTATTTTCAGAGTGTTATGATGAGAAAATATTTTGTGTCTCAAGGTCATGATTTTTGGAAATCATTTTTGGATGGATATACAACACCCCCTATTCTTCCTACAAATGCAATAGGTAAGAAGGCTAGTGACAATAATTTAAAATCAATGAATGGTATTCTTTGTGGTATATCAGAGGCAAATCTTGTGAAGGTGATGTAATATATATCTTAAAAATAAATTTGGGATAATTTAATACTATCCATGATGGATACTCCAAGGTCAAGTTTTCTAAGTTGTAAACCCATATAAGATAGTTTGGAATCTTAAGGATGAATGAAGAGAGACCATTAAAGCCTACTTGTTGAGGGTTGATGAAGTGGTTAACATCATAAGAGTACTAGGTGAAGAATTGAAAGAGTCTATTATTATTATAAATGTTTTGATATCTATAACTCCTATGTTTAACTATAAAGTATATACTATTGAATAGATTCAAGATTTAGACAAGCTAGAGATGGATGGACTTCATGGCAGGCTAACATCCTACGAAATGAAGACAAGTGAAGGAAGACCTCCAAAGAAGGAAGTTGTATTCAAGGTAGAAAATAATTCAAAGGAGGAAATACACAAGGAAATAAGGTTAAAGACAATGATTATTATGATATTAATGATGATGAGTTGATATTTATGTCTAAAAGAAAATTGAAAATAGGTTCAGGTAAATACAAGGGTAAGATTCCCTTTAAATGCTTTAATTGAGGATAGATTAGAAACTTTGATAACAAGTGGCCTCATAATCATAAGGAAAAAGATGATGAAGATCATGATTAAGGTCATGATGATGATAATAAGTAATATAGGTCTGATCAAAGCAAGAAAGTGTCAAAAAGTATGATTATAAGAGAAAGTTTTTAAAGAGAAAAATAAGCTTTTACTCCAAGACTACAACTCATCTAATGAGAGTGAGTTAAGTGATTATTAGAGTGACCATAAATGTGATGGTACTAATGTAAATGAATTTATCTTCATGGTTAAGGAATAAATCTTTTCAAATAAAAAAGAGTCCATGTGGTTTGGAGGTGTTGTTGGTGATTCAGATGAAGAAGAAGATGAGGTGGACTTTGAGGTTGAGTTGATGAATAATCTATAAAAACTAAAGATGTTAAACAAGAAGAATAATTTGATGATATATCTTATCAAATACTATGAGGAAAATATCATTTTTTTTTAACATGGATTAAGCAATAACTCTAAAGAATAAGAAAAAATAGTCAAATAGGTTGAGACTCAAATTGAGATTGTGACTACAAGCCTAAAGGACAAATAAGAAAAATGTGGATGGTATGTAACTGAAGTGGATTCCTTAAGATCTGATTTGAATTAAGCATCAAGTAAGGTAAATTTATTTATGAATTTTGCAAAGAATACCAATTATCTAGACAACATTTTGAGTAGTCAAAAGAATACTAATGACAAAATAGGCTCTAGTTTAAATGAAAACCAAAAGAAGAAGAATAATGTGATCAAGGAGAATCAGACCTTAAAGGCCAATGGTAAATTAAGGAATAATGGTCTTATAAGAATAAATACTAATCCTATAAAGAAGCCTAATGATATAAGGTATGCTAATCCTTTCAATTCATATTATTATTCATATAACCAATTTGGTAATAGAGCAAGGATTTATAAAAGATCCTCCAAGAATGAATATGTATGGAACTATGAGGAGAATCATCGATTAAGAGGTATGGGTAATGACATCTTTCCATAAAAAGGAATAGTATGTCTTATTATCAAACTCTTGGTCATATTATAAAGTTTTGTAAGCATGGATTCTCAAGTCAAAACAAGAAAGTTGAGAACCCTAGAGTTTAAAAAAGAAGATAAGATAGTGAGTGGAAACCAAAGGTAGAAAAGATAAATGATGACTAGTTTGCAAGTCTAAGTGGACTATTTGCCATGGTGGAGCATAGTTTATATGCAAAAATGTACCAATAATTATCCCTATCACCTAAAATTATGGATGGAGTCAAGACAAATACATCAAGTCAAAATTTTATTCAAATGCAAATTGAAGAGGTTTAGCCAAAAAGGATATTAAAGTCTAAGAGGATCATGAGGAAAGTTCAATATAGTAAGGACATAGATATCTCAAAATCTTTTGAGTTTATTTTGTTTTAGTACCCTAGTGAAGAGGTGAATCTAGTAGGCTTCATGGAGGCACTCAGCTAGTGAGCAGAAGCATGAAGGATGATTGGTCTTAAGGGGTGATTTGTATTCTTTATTTCATATTCAAAGTTTAGTCATAGTTTATTAGAGGTGTGATTGAAAAACATGTGTTACAAAGCATTTGTATGATGGATTGATCAAACCAATTCACATTCATGATAGTGCCTAAATATGTCATGGAGATAAAGGGAGCATGGTTGGGTTTATATTTGGTTGATCAGAGGAAGATTGACCTTGTTTAGGGAATAAATTTAGTTTTAGGTCTAAATATTAGATGGTAGCTATCAATAGATGGCCCTTTGTCATTAATATCAAAGGGGTAGAAAGTTCTAGTTTGGGAGAAAGGTTGGTTTAAATAGGATATAGCTTGGGGAGATGTGAATGATCAACTTTGTTTGAGTGTTTTACCATAAATGATAAAGGGGAAGACTATTGAAGTATGATAATATTTTTGGTATTGTGGTATAAATTTTTTCATTGATTTCAAGGTCAAGATATATGTTATTAATGTCAAAGTCATAGTTGGTTTCATGCATAGTTAAGTGGTATGTGATAAGGAGTTTTATGACAAGAGATAATTTGAAGGAAACCTATTATATCTCTATTGAAAGATAATTTGAAGATAACCTTGTATTTTTTATGAATTTGATGACATATCAAGGTCAAGATCAAGATATAAGATAAGCATACTATTGAGAACTAGTTTTGAGTAGCATTGTCATATCATGAGCATGGTTTAGTAGTCTTTGAGTTCTATATGAGGTCTTGGCATAATGTTATGGTGTGAAAATTTTATGATCCTATTGAGAGTATTATTTTAGTTATATAATATTTATCTAGTAATGTTTTTCATTCATATCATTGAGAGTTAGTTTGTTTAAGTTAAAATTTTTGAGTACTAGGTGTCTTGAGAAGCCTAGTTTAGCCCTATGAGAAGTTGTATGCATGAAATATAATTAATCTTGGTGAATTAGGTCATTAAAGGAATGAGAGAGCTTATAAAGTTGTGTAAGAATGAGACTAAGAAAATAAGCCTTTAAAAGAGTTCCAAGATCAGTTTTTGAGGCTTAGTCTTTGCATGAATAGACCTAGTGATAGGGCATAGGCTTGGTACCATAGTGAGGTGAGTATACTAAGGATTGTAATAAGATTTATGATAGTTTTTAAGTATTTTATAAGGTAATATTACATGATTATGAGGTGATAAGAATATTATAATAGGTTTTAAGTTGTGATTCAAGGTCTAAGTGTGACTGGCAGTTCAAGGCCTAATGTGCAAAGAGACCTAGTATGGCCTAACAAGGGGTCAAGTTCATTTTACAAGATGATAGATCTCATGAGAGAATGTTCACATGGGTGAGATATTTTTTTAAGTGTGTTTACAAAGGCTGAAGTTATAGAGTAAAGAATAAAGCATGAAAATTAGTGTTAAGGTTTTTTATGTGCATAAAATAATGTGTTATAGACCCAATAAGGATTTTATTATGCTTGTTGGATCATGAAACATTTACATGAGGATCCAAGTAGTTCATGGTAGTTTTAAAAGTGTCTTATCTTAAATTTCTTGGAATTTTATTATGGGTTGAGGGCCTACACCTTATGAATGATTGTTAAGAATAGAAGATAGTCTAAACCCTCTGTAAAACCCTAATATTAACCTGGTAGGTAATATATGGTTAAAAAGTGATAAGAATGGTTTTTTTGACCTATTATGATGATTTTAGGTTGTATTAAAGTCTCCCATATACCTCCAGGTGGAATTATTATCTCATAAAATTGAATGGAAGCTATAAGAAACCCCTTTTTCTCATATTTTTGATGAAGTAGGTAGGGTTGACAAGGTCAAAACATGAAAATGATTGGAATATGCTATGTGAGAATTGTATTTTATGATCATGTAAGTTTATAATCAAGTTAAAAAAATAAAATATGATAAATCAGTTATGGATGTTGGCCTATCACTAAAAAGGCCTAGTGAGGAAGACATTGAGAAAATTAGGAAGAAGTGAAACTGAGATTAGAGTTGGGTTGTAGTGGATTAGAGATGAATGAAAATTCATGAGGTTATTTTTCAATACATATATCACATATCTGATTTTAATATAATATTTGGAGATTATTATATAAAATTAGAAAGTTGCTCTCAAAGCAACCTATCTAACATAGTGAGGTTTATGTAGGGTGAAGGCATGAGATTGGTGTATAAGATAAATATTTAAATTGAAACTTTAATATATTTTTTTTTTATATGTTATAAGGATGCTGAAGGATCATATAAACCAAATTTTAATTTCATAAAAGTATTCACATATGTGGTCTAAGCCTTGGCTTCCATGACTATGTTTTTGGAGCTAGAGGCAATTTTCTATGTGTGAGTGGGATTGATGTTCCTACGTCATTATGCATAAATGGTGTTTATAATAGTAATAATGCCTAATTATGAGTTTAAATAATGTTGTAGTTCAAGGAGTGAAATGAGCTAAATGGTTTTGAGGACCTAAGGTGATATTATCAAGGGTCTAATTTAAGTGTGTTTGAAGTGTTTAATCTATTTTTAGATTCCCAAGTTACAATATGGTCAAGATGGAACATGTTCTTTGAGAAGACCTAATTGAATTAGGTCTCTATTAGGCCTAATTATGGTTTTTATCCTTATGAGTGATGACCAACATATATAGTGGTTTTTCACTTATGAAATGTGTTTTTTGGTGTATTCCAAGGTTTATACAAGTATTGATAGGTTTGTGGCTGACCAAGGGGGGTGAAGCAAGAATCAAATATAAAAAGGACTAATAGGACTAATTTGACTAGTTAGAATATTAAGGAAATGAATGAATGATATAGAGGTTTATAAAATAGGTATAAAAATTGAATACCATTAGAGAAGTGTGGTGAATACATCATGAATATCTAAAAAAACTTATACAAATGATGAGTAAAGTCATTTGACTTAAATATACCAAGTAGAGGGATATTTGAGTGAAGAGGCAGAATAGGATGTTTGAGAGAGATAGAAGAGTGTAAATAGAAAAATAAGGTGGTCATCATTAGTTGAGTGAGAAATAGGTGTACATAGGTGATTATAAGTTCTAGGTATCTGAGTTGGTAGTAAGTTAGCTAGGGGTTGGTGCCTTACTAAATATTGATTCATTGATTAAAGGAATATATTAATAGATGTGTTTTAATGGGTTTTATCCCCCATGATGGTTCCCCACATATCTCTTGTGTTCTTATGTGATATACTTTTGTAGATGCATATTTATGCATTACTTAATGTATGTATGTGAATGAATGCTTCATATATGACAAGTGAAATTCAATGATTTTTTTAAGGGAAATAATTAACCCCCTTATTAGTATCTATATTTCCAATAATTTGTATCAGATTAGGTCCTTTAAAGTAGGCCTAATAGCCTAAAGGAGATCATAAACAAGTGAAGATGATTAGTCAAGCACAAGGTAGTTTTTATACAAGGATCCATTATTCAATGGATCTAATTATGATTTTTGGAGTGCTAGTATAAGAACATATTTTATGTCTCAATGTCATGATGTTTGGCAATCAATTTTGGATGGATACACTACACCGACTATTCCTCCTACAAATGCAATAGGTAAGAAGGCTAGTTACACAATTCAAAAACAATGAATGGTATTCTTTGTGGACTCTCAGAAGTAGAGCTTGTGAAGGTGATTTAATATATGTATTCCAAATAAATGTGGGACAAGTTGAAGACTATCTATGAGGAATACTCCAAGGTCAATTTATCTAAGTTGTAAACACATAGAAGATAGTTTGAAATCTTATGGATGAATGAAGAGGAGACCATTGTAGCCTACTTGTTTAGGGTTGATGAAGTGGTCAAAATCATAATAAGCCTAGGTGAAGAATTTAAAGAGTATACTATTGTTAAAAAGTTCCTAATATGTATAACTCCTATGTTTATTTCTAAAGTATCTAATTTTGAAGAGATCCAAGATCTAGACAAGCTAGAGATGGATGGACTTTATGGCACCCTAACATCTTATGAGATGAGGACAAGTAAAGGAAGACCTACAAATAAGGAAGATAAATTAAAGGTAGAAAATAACTTAAAGGATAAAAGACACAAGGTAATAAGGTTGAAGAAAATGATTATTTTGATATTGATGATGATGAGTTGATAGTTATGTCTACAAAAAAATTGAAAATAGGTTCAAGTAAATACAAGGGTAAGATTCCCTTTAAATGCTTTAATTTTTGAGAGATTAGACACATTGTTAACAAGTTACCTAATAATCATAAGGAAAAGGATGATGATAAGTAGGATTAAGGTCATGATGATGATGATAAGAAGTCATATAGGTCTGATAAGAGCATGAAAAGCTTCAAAAAGCATGATGATAAGAAGTTTTTCAAGAGAAAAATAAGATTTTACACCAAGGAAGATTACAACTCATCTAATGAGAGTGACATAAGTGATTCTAATAGTGACCATGAATGTTATGGTCCTAATGTCAATGAAGTTCTCTTCATGGCTGAAGAAGAAAGTTGTTCAAATCAAGAAGAGTCCATGTGGTTTGAAGGTGGTGTTAGTGATTCACATGAAGAAGAAGATGAGGTGGACTTTGAGACTGAGTTGATGAATACTTTAAAATAAATAAAGATGGTAAATAATAAGAATAAGTTGATGAGATCTCTTATCAAATAATATGAGGAACAAATCAATTTGTTTTAAGATAGATAGAGTAATAACTCCAAAGAACAAGAAAAAATAGTCAAATAGGTTGAGACTCAAATTGAGATAATGATTGTAAGCCTAAAAGATAAAGAAGAAAAAAGTACAAGGTATGTAATTGAAGTGGATTTTGTAATATCTAAGTTGAATTAATCATAAATTAAGGTAAATTTCTTTGTAAAGTTTGAAAAGAGTACTAATGATCTAGACAACATTATGAGTAGTCAAAAGACTACTAATGACAAAATAGGCCTTGGTTTAAATGGAAACCAAAAGAAGAATACTAATATGATCAAGGAGAATTAGACCTTAAAATTCAATGGTAAATCAGGGAATGATGGTGTTAGAAGAATAAATATTGATCTTATAAAATATCCTAATTCTATAAGGTATGCTAATCCTTTCAATGGTTATTATTAATCATGTAACCAATTTGGTCATAGAGAAAGGTATTGTAGAAGATCTTCCAAGAATGAATATGCATGGAACTATGAGGAGAATCATCCATAAAGAGGAATGGGTAATGGTGTGTTTCCATCAAGAGGAATAGTGTGTATAAATTATCAAAATCTTGGATATATTGCAAAGTTTTATAAGCATGGATTCTCAAGTCAAAGCAAGAAAGTTGAGAACCCTAGAGTGCAAGAAAGAAGACAAGATAGTGAGTGGAAACCAAAGGTAGAAAATATGAATGATGACCAGTTTACAAGTCCAAGGGGACTATTTCCCATGGTGGATAATAGTTTAGATGCAAAATATTTCTAAGAATTCTCCCTACCTCCTTAAATTATGGATGAAGGAATCAAGAAAAATAGATCAAGTCAAAATGTTATTCTAATGGAGATTGAAGAGGTCAATCCAAAAACGCTATTCAATACTAAGAGGATCATGAAGAAAGACTAGTATAGTA
>JARHVA010001424.1:317500-377500 GCA_037957365.1 Torreya grandis | reverse complement strand
ATATGAGGAAAAGTAAAGGAAGAAATAAAAATAAAGAAGCTACATTCAAGATAAAAAATAATTTGAAGGATAAAGGACAAAAGTTAATAAGGTCAAAGATAATGATGATTCTGATATTGATGATGATGAGTTGATAGTTACGTTTGCAAGAAAATTGAAAATAAGTTCAGATAAATACAAGGGTAACATTGTTTGTAAATTCTTTAATTGTGGAGAGATTAGACACTTTTCTAACAAGTTCCCTCATAATCATAAGGTAAAGGATTATGAATATAATTATTAAGGTCATGATGATGATAAGAAGTCATATAGGTCTGATAAGAGCATGAAAAGCTTCAGAAAGTATGACGATAAGAAGTTTTTCAAGAGCAAAATAAGCTTTAACACTAATGAAGACTTCAAATAATATGATGAGTGTGAGATAAGTAATTATAATAGTGACCATGAATGTGATGGTCCTAATTTTAATGAAGTTATTTTCATGGATGAAGAAGCAATTTGTTCAAATCAAGAAGAGTTCATGTGGTTTGGAGGTCTTGTTGGTGATTCAGATGAAGAAGAAGATGAGGTGTACTTTGAGGCTAAGTTGATGATTAATCTAGAATAACTAAAGATGGTAAATAATAATAATAATAATAAGGTTATGATATCTCTTATCAAATACTATGAGAAATAAATTAATTTTTTTGAAGATAGATTGAGTAATAACTCCAAGGAACAAGAAAAAATAGTCAAACAGGTTGAGACTCAAATTAAGATTATGACTGCAAGCCTAAAGGATAAATAAGAAGAATGTGAAAGGTAAGTAAATGAAGTTCATTCCTTAATATCTAAGTTGAATTAATCATAAAGTAAGTTAAAGTTATTTTTAAAGTTTGAAAAGAGTACCAATGATCTAGACAACATTATGAGTAGTCAAAAGACTACTAATGAAAAAATAGGCCTTGGTTTAAACAGAAACCAAAATAAGAATACTAATGTGATTAAGGAGAATAAAAACTTAAATGTCAATGGTAAATCAAATAATGATGGTGTTGTAAGAATAAATACTAGTCCTATAAAGTAGCCTAATGCTATAAGGTATGCTAATCCTTTCAAAGGTTATTATTCTTCATGTAACCAATTTGGTCATAGAGCAAGGCATTGTATAATATCCTACAAGAATGAATATTCATATAACTATGAGGAGAATCATTAGTTAAGAGGTATGGGTAATGGTGTGTTTCCATCAAGAGGAATAGTGTGTTTTAATTATCAAAATATTGGTCATATTGTAAAGTTTAGGAAGCATGGATCCTCAAGTCAAAACAAAAAATTTAAGAACCCTAGAGTGTAAGAAAGAAGACAAGTTAGTGAGTGGAAATAAAAGGTAGATAATATGAATTATGACCAATTTGTAAGACAAAGTGGACTATTTTACATGGTGTAACATAGTTTAGATGTTAAAGAGTGCCAAGAATTCTCCCTATCACCTCAAATTACGAATGAAGGAGTCAAGACAAATAGATCAAGTCAAAAGGTTATTCAAATGGAGATAGAAGAGGAAAAGCCAAAAATGATATTCATGTCTAAGAGGATCATGAAGAAAGATCAATCTAGTAAGGACATGGAGATCTGAAAATCTCCTTATTTTATGTTCTTTTAGTACCCTAGAGAAGACTTGACTCCATTAGGCTTCATAGAGGGACTTAGATAGTGAGCAGAAGCATGAAGGATGATTGGTATTAGGGGGAGCTTTAATTTATTCATTTAAAATCTAAAGTTTGGTCATATTCTATTGGAGGTGTGATTAAAAAATATGTATGATGACTTGATCAAACCATTTCACATTCATGATAGTGCCTACATATCTCATGGAGATAAGGGGAGCATGGTTGGGTGTTTTTGTGAATTGATTTCATGTTTGGTTGATCTAAGGAAGATTGATATTGTTTAGGGAAGAAATTAGGTTTCAGGTCTAAGTATTATATGATAAATATCAAGATATGACCCTTTATCATTAATGTCAAAGGGGGAGAAAGTTCTAGTTTGGGAGAAAGGTTAGTTTGAAGAATATATAGTTTGGGGAGATGTGAATGATCAACTTTGTTTGAGTGTTTTACCATAAATGATAAGGGGAATGTTGTTGAGGTATGTTACTATTGTTGGTATTATGGCATAAATGTTTTCATTGATGTCAATGTCAAGATAGATGTCATTAATGTCAAAGTCATAGTTGGTGTCATGCATATTGAAGTGGTATGTGACAAGGAGTCTTATGATAAGAAATAATTTAAAGGAAACCTATTATCTATCTATTGAGAGATAATTTGATGACAACCCTATAATTTTTTTTAAGTTTATGACATTTCAAGGTCAGTATCAAGATACAAGATAAGCATACTATTAAGCATTAGTTTTTAGGAGCAATATCATATCATGAGTATGGTTTAATAGTCTTTGAATTCTATATGAGGCCTTGGCACAATTTTGTGGTGTGATAAGCTCATGATCATATTGTGATTAGTATTTTACTTATAAAATATTGATTGGATAATTGTTTTGGTTGATATCATTGACATTTTGTTTGTTTGAGTTCAAATTTTTGAGTACTAGGTGTCTTGAGAAGCCTAGTTTAGCCCTATGAGAAGGTGTATGCATGAAGTATAGTTAATCTTGGTGAATTAGGTAATTATATACATGGGATAGTTTATAAAACAAATTAATCATTATAATGAATAAATTAGCCTTTATAATACTTCCAAGACCAATTTTTGAGGCTTAGTCTCCACATGAAGAGACCTAGTGAGAAGGCATAGGCTTGGTACCATAGTGAGTTGAGTATACTAAGGCTTGTAATAATATTTGTGATAGTTTTTAAGCATGGTATTATGTCATATGCCATGAGTATGAGGTTTTTAGAATATTAAAAAAGGTTCTAAGGTGTGATTCAAGGTCTAAGTGTGACTGGCAGTTTAAGGTCTAATGTGCAAAGAGACCTAATACGGCATAATGAGGGGTCAATTTCATTTTACAAGATGTCATGGATCATGAGATCATGGTAATATGTGTGAGAGGTTTTTTCAAGTGTTTTTACCAAGTCAAAATTCATATACTAAAGAAAAATGCATGAAAATTGGTGTGTTACATACCCAATGATGTGTTACATACCCAAGAAAGATTTTATTATGCTCATTGGCACATGAAACCTTTGAATTGGGATATAATAAGTTTATTTTAGTTTTATAGTGTTCCTATATTAAGATTACTATCATTTTTTAGGGGTTGAGGGCCTACACTTTATGAATGATTGTTAAGAATAGAAGATAGTGTAAACCCTCTCTAAAACCCTAATAGTGACTCAGTAGGGAATATATGGATCAAAATTTATCATAATGGGTTTTTACCTATTAGTATGATTTTATTTTGTATTAAAATCTACCATATAACTCTAGGTGGCATTTTTCTATCATAAAAATGAGTAGAAGCTAAAAGAAATGCCTTATTTCTAAGATTTTTTATGAAGTAGGGTTGATAAGGTCAAAGCATGAAAATTACTTGAAAATGATGTGTGATAATTTTATTTTATTATAATTTAAGTTTATTATCAGGTAAAAAACTTTAAATATGTAAATTTAGTTATGAAATTTGGCCTATCACTAAAAAGGCCTAGTGAGGAAGACAATGAGAAAACTAGAAAGAAGTGAGAATGAGATTAGGGTTAGGTTGTAGTAGATTAGGGATGGATACAAATTCATGATTTTATTTTTAAATAAATATATAAAATATACCCCTTAAATATAATATTTTTAGATGATTATATACAAGCATAAAGTTGATCTCAAAGTAACCTATCTAACATAGTGAGGTCTGTGTAGGGTGAAGGCATGAGATTGGTCTATAAGAAAATATGGATATTAAAAAATTTAATATATTTGTTTAAATATTTCCTAAGGATTATTAATTATCATATAAAAAAATTAAAGTTCATAAAAGTGTTCGCATAGGTGTTCTAAGCCTTGGTTTCCATGACTATGTTTTTAGAGCTACAGGTAGTTTTATATGTGTGAGTCAGATTGATGTTCTTGAGTCATTATGCATAAATTTGAATAATAAAATGGAAATAGTTTTTTTATGTCTCATAGATTAATTTTAATGTATTTTTATTCATGATAAACTCCTATGAAGGTGTGAAAATTCAAAGGTTCTTGATTAGGTTTTGAAGCATGTTTGCAGTTCAAAGTGAGCATATAGAAGTGGTTTATTTGAGGTTGTTTGACATGTATGGTGAAATATAATTTACATTATGATTACCCTAAGGTAATTTTTTCTATATAAATGTGATTTATTGATGTGTTTGTGTAAATTTTTAGCGTGTACTTTAGATATTGAAATCAGACTTTTTGACATTAAGAAGGCCTTATTATGAGTAGACCTAATGATGTGGTTTGAGTCAAATGAGACAAATGGTGTTTGGAACATAATGTGATATTATAAAGGGTATAATTTAATTTATTTTCAATTGTTTCATCCATTTTTGGATGCTCAAGTTGTTCCAATAGTGTCAAGATGAAATGTGTGCTTTGAGAAGGCCTAATTACATTAGGTCTCTATTAGGCCTAATGATGGTTTTTATCCTTATGAGTGATGAATTACATATGTAGTGGGTGTTAAAATTATGAAAAAAAAAAATTATATTCCAAGGTTGATACAATTATTGATAGGTTTGTGCCTAACTAAGGTGGGTGAATCAAGAGTCAAATATAAAAAGGACTAATTTAACTAGTTAAAATATTAAGGAAATTAATGAATGATATAGATGTTTATAAAATAGGTAGAGGGATTGAATACCATTATATAGGTGTGTTTAATACATAATTATTATTAAAAAATATTATACAGATGATGAGCAAGGTCATTTTACTTAAATTTGCTAAGTAGAGGGATAGTTGAGCAAAGAGGCATAATAGGCTATTTGAGAAAGATAAAAGAGTGTAAAGAGGAAAAGAAGGTGGTAATAATTATTTGAGTAAGAAATAAGTGTAAAAAGGTGATTATATGTTATAGGTATATGATTTTGTGCTATGTTACCTAGGGGGTTGGTGCCTCCTTATAATTCGGTGCTTGCTAAAGGACTAGTTGAGTTGGTGTTTGACTAGTGAGGGGTTGGTGCTCCTTGTGTTATTGGTGCCTCAATAAATCTAGATTCATTTATTATATGAATATAGTTCAATATATGTTTTAGTTTATTTTATGCCCCATGAGTGTTTTCCACATATCTCTTTTGTTCTTATGTGGTATGCTTTTATAGATGCTTATCTATGCATTAGTTAATGTATGTATGTGAATGAATGCTTCATAAATGATAAGTGAAATTTAATGATTTTTTAAGGGCACTAATTCACCCCCTCTTAGTATATATAATTAAAATATATTATTTATTATTTTATAGGTCATGAATACTCTCCATTAGGGTGCTAATGAGATGATTTGACCTTGTGTTGGTATTGAGGCCCTAGGCCTCTAGTGTAGGGAGGTTAGATGATTGAGATGAGTCCATATGATGGGGTTGGTTTTGGGTAGGAGACCCAAGAATTGCTTATAAATGGGTTGGAGGCATCTTGATTCCTATTGTGTGGATGCACAATGGATTTTTTGTGACTGATCTCATGTTTAAATATTGAATCTTCTATAGATAATTATCATATTTGGTGATGCTTTCCATGTTTTGGATTTGCATGTTGATATATGGAATGGTGGCCATATAAGGAATGACTAGGCATCCACTTTTAAGATTAATGGTATTGGAGTTAGGGTTTTTAATTTTAGTTTCTAATATGTCACACATATATTGAATGATAACCCCTCTTCTTGCCTAAATGTTAGGAAGGGAGTAGTCATAGGATTGGTGTTTGACATTAGTGTTGAAGGTTAGGTTATTCCAACCCATCAATGATGGTTCACTAGATATAAATTGGCTTCTCCCATATCAATCTAGGCTAAGAGATATGTTGATGTCATTTGAAAACATATTTTAGGGGAATATGAATACCCATAGAATAAGTTAAAGGAGAAAAGATGTAGAAAGGAAAAGAGGATACATAAAGTATGAATTGTTCCATGTTAGGCTCACTAATTTATATGAACATAATTTGGAACACATTAATTTATGCACTCAACTCCCCAAGGTCTAGCCAAGGTAACCAATGTAATGGAAGGACTAGGGGTTTGGCTGATTATTGATTGGAATGGGATTCTAGATAGGTGGTGATAATGGATACTCTTGATGGAACTAGAAGACCTCAACACATCCTAATGTTCATTAAAATCATTTAGATATGTGAATATAAATCTCTAAGGCAATTCCGTCTCTGATATCATATGAAGGAAAAGTTAGTGATTGATGTTAGGCTTAGGGAAATAAAGGATATTAGGTTGAAAGACTTGTATTATAATATCTTCTCTATCAGGTTGATTTTTCCTAGACAATGTCATCCACTAAGAATGAATTATATAATATGTGCCTAGATTTAATGTGAAAAAAATGATATGAATACATGACTAAACTAGGATAATTTTGTGTTGATGTCTCCTATTATATGGAAGAATAATGATAGGTGGATCAAGGATACAATTTTATTATATTAAAGAAGTTAAGGACTCTATGATGATGTGTGGAATTGGAATGGATTGAAAGACCTCATGTCTCAACTCAATACTAAAGTTTGACTGTGTGATAATGTTGGGACTAGGTGATCTAAATATAGGGAATAGGCCAAACTAGACAAGATATGTATCTTTAAAAAGGTCATCCAAAAGATACTATGGATAATACATGTAAAAATGTATGATCGTGTTCAGTAAATGGCTTGAAAAGTATGTTTTCTAGAATGTTGAAGCAAGGATTTGATATGTATTACTTTCACTAATAAGAAGGCTTGCATAGGGTATGTATTACTTACATGGATGGGCATGAATTATGGAGGTTAGGATTTATTTCACATATGGGAAAGGATTTTTATGTGATGTGATTATTTACATGAATTATAAGGCTTTTGATATGATGTGGTTGCTTGCATGAATGACAAGGATTTTTGTTGTTGATTATTTTTTGGATTTTCTAGGTTTTTAACAAATGAATACTTAATGAAAACAAAGTGTGGAATGTAAAGATTAATATAACTAAAAAAATTAAAGTGAAATTTTTTTCTTATTATCATTTTCAAATTTTTGGATGCATACAAATGAGAGAGGGAATTAACTTATACTATTATGCAAGATGTTAATTTCCCTAGATTTATTTATAAGAGAACTAGATGCAATGTTTTTGATTAATTTATGTAACATGGACTAAATTAATGAATTAAATATATTGTGAAAAATTAATATGATAATATATCTAATCTTAAATAGTAGTAGTGAAACACTTTGCATTAACTTTCGTTGTAAGCAAACTAGGTTTGGCTTCTAAAACTTTCTAACATGATACAAATAATCCTTTTTTAAATGAATTGGTAGGATGAAAACAAAAGAGATAAGTTATGATTTTATGTTTTTAAATAGATAAATGACAATTATTTGAACCCTTTAAAATAAAAAAAATAACAATCCACAACCTTCATACCTTCACCTACAATTGTCTTTGTTTATATGTTTACCCACATGATTGTTTCAAGTGCAAGAAGTTTGTCTACATCTTAAATGAGGAATTTTTTTCTTGATTTGAAATTAATTGAATCTTAACTAAGACCTATTTTTGTAATTATTGACAAGAGGTGTTGTTATTTTAAAATGAAGCTAATTTATTGAATGAAAGCATAAATTAAAACTAATTATGTTTTTGGTAGAAAATACAAATGAAAGAGGTAGATATATTTCAATATCAAATTTTGTTATTTTTTATTTAAATGGGAAACTAATTTAAACATAATAAAAAATTATATTAAATCTTATATAACATATAAAAATACTGGAAATCAAAAGAACCCCAACCTAATTCTGGAAAAAATTAGTTGATGTGCAAATAGTGTATTGATAAAACAATCCTCAACATGATAGCTCAATATGATCTTATGTAAATTCATGAAACTCTCTAGTTTAGGTATGTAAAGCCTATGGACAAGATATAAAAGGAGATAAGACACAATGCAAATAGTTAAACTAAGGTTGGTTAATGTATTGGTGTCCAAGGTCAATGTTGATCTCACCAATAACACTTACTCATTTGTAATTGTGTAGTCAACTCAAAAATACTAAAGGTTGAATCTCATAGTAATAGTAACAAGGTTGTGACTAAAAATTCTTCTTAATAAAAATTTCTAATTATAATTTGTGGATCTAAAATAGGCCAAAATTAACCTTCTTGTTGGAAGTGAAAGGAGTTTGCATAGGATAATTCAACTAAGTGTGAAAGAGTTAAACTTGAGATGAACTAAAAAAGGTTAAAATTAGAAAAGTGAGTTATTTGGGAATGATTGGAAGTGAATAAAATCATTAGGAATAATAAAATCAAAGCTAATTGTGAAAAATAAGTGAAAGTAAGAGTTATAACAACTAATTTTCCAAGGCATTTCATGTTATATAGGAGGTAGTTGTATAAACATCACTTATTGTGTCAAAAAAACCATATATATAGCTAAACCACCCCAAATCTAATTCATAACCACCCTTGTATGATGAAACCACCTCTTATGTTACATAACTGCCATTATAGTTATTTAAATTAAGGGGCATTTTTACAAATGGGTGGTGTGGTTCTATCACCTTAGGTGGCATTTTTGATACTCATTGTTAGTTTTTAAAAAAAATAAGAAATAACCAAAAAGGTCATGATCAAGGGGGTTGGAAGGGGTCAAAAGCGGAATGTAGAAGCATAGAGGAGGGTTAGAGATAGAGAGGTCCCTATGGAGTACAAAATAAGAGGTCATTGAATCATCATCAAATTTGTATTGGAAATGTAGAATTATGTAATTCTTAGGTACATATAGGCACACATAAAGACAAAGTGTGTTATACACACCCAGGTATGCATTCCTTTCCTTTGAACTAACAATTTCATTACTAGATTAAAGGGGGGGAATGTATATGATATTCATGGATTAATAAAACCTTAGTCTTATACACTTGGTCAAATCAGACCTTGGTTGTTCATCTTAGTTATAGACCCTTTACCATTTTTGTAAGTCTTGAATCTACTCTATCTTGTGCTTCTTGGCTATCTCTTAGTTTGACCAATCTTATTATTGATTATTGTCATTGATGTCAAAGGTATATCTTGTGAAGGTTGATGTCAAAGGAGAATAAGGATAATGTAGAGTGTTGTCATGGAAGGATGTTATCATGAAAAATAATTTGATGGAAAGAGAAAATTTGAAGTCAAGAGAGAATTTGAAGGCAACTAATGTATTATGTTTGCATGAAGGTACATGTCATTGATGTCCAAGTGCATAATAAGCCTAGTCATGACATGAAGAGGTATGTGTATGAAAATGAATGAACACATGCATGTGAAGGTTTTTTGGAATTATTTGAGCATGTATGTAAGGCATTGAAGTATTTATGATAGTTTAAGGGTGAGCCTATAGGGGTAGGACCCTCAATCTATGTCTACATCTAGACTTATCTTAGAACGTACCTAATAAAAGGAGGTATGAAGATCAAATTTCAAGGAAAGTATACATATGTGAGCATAGATAGAGGTAAGATAATTTTTTTTAGACAAGATCACAAAGTTTGAGGTCATGGTTTGAAGGAAACTACATAAGTCAATGTTTTAGGCCTTCATGAATTCATAGAATGAGGTCTCAATACCTGAGAAGCACTTTGAAACGTTAGTTGGCATGTTTAACCTCTGCATGGAAATCTAAGATATTAAGGATATATGGGGAAGGTTCCTAGATAATATCTCTAGGCATTAGTTTTAGATTAAAGGGGTAGTTCTTTATGAATAATTATTAACAATAAAACCTATGTTAAACCTCCTTAAAACCATAATAACGACCCAATGTGAAATATATTATTCAAGTCAGCTCATAATGGATTAAAATGCATATAAAAAATATTAGATCATGTATTCAGCTCTCTCAGGAAGCTCTAGGTGGTGGTGGTTAGTTAGATGAGAGAGAAAATGCATAGATACAATCTTATTTGTTAAGAAGTTATTGTAGTTCTCAAAATTTACATTTATCAAGAAGATCAAATAAATGGGATAATAATCTAGAGACTCATTTTTCATGTCAATGATTATTTATATATAGGTTCTAGCCTTCAAGTGTTCTAATATGGTCATCCAAATTAGCCAATTAAAGACATATCTAATGGTGTGAATAGTTAAAAATCCAAGTGTTGTTATCAAATTGTGTACTCTAAGACATTATATGAATCTCCTTAAATTTGATGTAACATTGAATCATCCCTAAAGTTTGTGGGAACTTGTAAGAAAGATGAGTCTCTAGGATTTAAAAGGGCTAGCTCCCTAGGTATGACTTGATGTGCTTATGCCACTAAAACTACATATTATGTGTGAAAAGGGAGAGAAATATACATAAATCAAACCTAAACTAGGAGGTGATACACCAATAATTCCTTCCATTCATACACTTGGAACTTGGATAATGAACTAAGACAACCAAACTAGCTTCACACCATCAATGGAGCTCCCTAACATTAGTGTTTCTCATGAATGCAAATAACAATTCAAAAAATAAAGGAAAGTGAAGGGAAGGTCAGATATGACTCTACCAAACTCATACACACTTCAAGAATCTATTGTAGTAGCATACACTTCATGAAACTTTTTAGGAGAGAAGTCATTTGCAACAACACATTTAGGGATTGCATAAAAACAAGATGAACTAAATCTATACTTGACTTTCAAGATGGATCACTCCAACCCATAGTGAAAATTAACATAGAGTATAACCAAATTGCTTCTCATTAGATTAGATACAAATCAAGGTATAATTTTGGTATGGCTTCACCTTACCAAGAGTTAAAATCATTTCAATAGACAAAATGGCTTACATTTATAGAACTTGGAGGAAGAGAGAGAAAGGAAGTTGAAGAGGCACAAAGTACATGTGTCACAAAGTGAATATTAGTTAAAATTACATATATAAGAGAGGTGGGATGAGCTATACCATGTCATTAAGTTCTACTTGTTCAAACGAGTCATAAAGATAGTGAAAAGTGGCAAAAGCCTTGCAAGTTCGACATAATAAACTACCTATATGATTTGGATTCCAAAAATACACTTATCCCTACATATGGTGAGGTATTTTTATTGGTCTAAGTAAGAGGGGTTACAAAAAATCCTCCATATGTATTGCATTGATCCCTAACCATCCCCATTCTTGTGGAGATGCAAAATCATCATTGGTAGTTTCAAAAGGGCTCTTTTCCATGCACCTTCACCACTTGGCATTCAATATTTCAAATTTTCATAACTCATCAATAAAAAATATGGAATGAAACTTTTCAAAGGTTATCCTATCATTATTTTCAAGCAAAAACCATAAAATAACCTCACAAATTTCTTTTCACCTCTTTCTCCAAGTGTTCACTAGCTGGCTCACTAGATTGGCTAAAAGTGAAGGCTTGTTGGGGCACTTACAGGCTAATTCATGAGATGATGTGAATTTTTGGAGTTATTCCAATTTTAAATCTTCCTCCCAAATTGGTTTCATCTCCTAACTCCTCTTATAGCCTGCACACCACTCAAAATGGTTAAAATAAGCCTTATTTTCCTCTAATCCATACACTTCCATACAAGAAAGTCACATGTATGGGAACATTTGATATTCCTATGTAACCTATAAGTGGTTTCATGGCTATCCTTTTTCATCTAGATGCTAAAAAATCCTCCCTTTCCCTATCATGTCATTATAAGGTTTTACAAGGGTTTTTTAGAGGTTTTAGGTCTTAACATTTTTTCATAAAGAACATACATTAAAACTCCAATAAAATTATATTGAGGGTTCCTAAAGGAACCTCGTTAACTCCTCTAAAATCCTCAGGGTTTCATGAAAATGGTCATGAAAGTTATGAGCTCTTCAAGTTGCCCTTTGAATGGCTTTCATGCTCTTTAAGAGGGTTTTAGTGTGCCTAGAGTTGGAAATGGATTATTTTGGAGTTTCCCTACCAGAAAAAAGCTGATTCACCTCTAATTAAAACATACCAACATTTTAAAATCATATGGAGATCTCAACAAGAATTCAAAATGGAAGTTACCCCTATTTTGGAATAAGAGCCATGCCTTGCCAATAGGTCTGTTTGTGTTTTATGAACTAGAATATGATAATTATCACCACAGAATCATTAAAATATCATTAAAACATCATATTTAACCTTTTAGGAATCAAACAAAACATTATAATACTTGGAGAAGGCTAGAACTTAAAGTGACACCTCATTTAGGGTTGGGTTTTCATGTTTTCCCAATAGGTCTGCCTGTAGACCTCCTTGTGTAGATCATTTCCTTGGTATCCCAACATATTATCTTGGTTTCATGGTCCATATATATGTGACCCAAATTTAAAAACTTCTTTGACTAGTCATATTGAGTACAAGCCTTCCATTATTCACTTCTCCCCAAAACTACCATTTTCCTACATGTAAGGAGCGACCTACCTCTGATACCAGATATAGGAATATTTACCTATTTGGATGAAAAATATTAATGTTTTGTGATCTAAAAAAGGCTAATTTTAAAACTTTTACTAAATTATTTCATTATATTCCAAGTCTAAGTGGTCAAACCAACTCAACTTTGCCAAAAAAGGGGTCAACAACTATGTTTTTTTACATGTTTTCACCCAATCCTCATTGTGAATCCCACTTAAAACATTTATTTATTAATAAAAACTATTTATAAATACTAATAACCTTTATTTAATTATTTTTGAGCTTATTTATCCAATCAAAACCTTGTTTTATAGTGTAATTTCATATTTGCCTCTTGAAATAAGGCTTCCCCTTACCCTGCCTATATAGACTGAGTCATTTAGCCTATGAGAAAAGGAGTTTGGATATATTATGGATGTTTATGAGTGTCATTACACTTAATTTATTCTAATAAATCAGGTTAAAATTCATGAATCCATTCATACCTCTCTAGGAGGTCACCACTTGACACTTTGCCTTCTCAAACCTAGTACCTTGTCAAGACTGAGACAAAAAATAAGATTTTTTTTTCTTCTAGATGATTATAATTTTTGGAATATAAATTTTATAATGTTTATTATATTTTTTATAACCCCTCTCTATTCCAACTTGCGTTAACCATCTTCAAAACTTGCTCTAGGCTTTTAAGGCCTGCCAGTTCCTCATTGTTCCTCTTAATTGAGAAAGTCATTCTTTACTTTGACTATAGGTTGTTAGGGTGAATTTTTGTATTAAAAGGAATATGAAAACCTTTATTATATTCATATCATCATATCAAATAATTTCACCATACTATATTCATCACTTGGGCTCAAGAATGACCTTACTCCAAAATAAGTTTGTATTACTTATGCCTTTGATTGTGTGTGTTTGTTTACAGGCCTGTAGGCACATTTTGATATGTATTTATCCACAACATGTATTAAATTAATTTTTTTTTACTATTATATTCAAATATTACCATAATTTAACATTCCTATATTCATTTTTTTATCTTAAAAAACCTCCTTTACTTATGGCTGTCACCAATTCCTCGTCTTAGGATGTAGGTTTCTTATTCCTAGTATTGTAGGTTATATTGGAGAATTTGAGTTATTTTTAGGAGTGTTTAAAGATTTTAGACCTTATAAATATTATATTATAATTCATACTAATAATTATCTTCTTCATGGATTCCTTAAACACCATCCTTTGTGCTAAATGTTGAAACACTATCCTCACTGCCTCTCTGCCATGTGTACAGACATTGGATGGTCTAAAAGGTCAAATAAACAGTTGTGCCCCTTCTCATGTCAAATATTATTTGATTTACCTTTTTGGAATGTTTTTATTTGTTTCCCCTTATTATGCATGGAATATGACTTATAAAATGTTTTGTATAACAAGTACTCATCAAGATTCTTGTAGACAACATTGCCTACTTTTAGTGATTTCTTGGCAACTTGGAAGAGTTCATAATCCACTTTATACTTGATATTTAGCTCCAAAAATTGGTATAGGACTTGTTTTTATGTTTTAATATAAAAGTAACATAAGGTTATCTCATAAAACAATCACAATTTTATTTTGTGGAAACCACAAGAAGCCCTAAGAGTTTTTTTGGTCAACTTTGGGACTGAGAACCCAAAATAGTCAACTCTCTTCTTAGAGTAAAAAATATACTTGTAGAAGCCTTTAAACCTTCCTATCATGGAAACAAGTAATCTTGGATATTATACGCACGAATCATGACTTGCATTATGTTTTTCCATTTTCCCTCATCCATACAACCTCCATGAGCTCAAATGCAAGGTGACTGTAACAAGCTGGGTAATGAACAATTTTGCATGGTTTAGACCTTTTAAATAACACAAAGCACTTTTCAAACCTTTAATATATAATAAAAATCAATAAAATTGTCATAAAAACACCAAATCCCCTATTCTAATGTGGAGAAAATAATCACAAGAAACTAAACTAACTATCAATGTAAGCAAGGCCATTTATAAGCATGTATAAGCCTAAAGGAGGCTTTCCCAAGTATTTTAAACTTCCAACACATAAATAATCAATATAACATCTTGAAAAACATGTGGAAGCACCTATAACAAACCATTTCATCAATATAAAGTAAATAAAGTTGAAATAGATTCAAAAAGAGACCCCTTCTTAGTTGAAGAGTCATAAAAAGCTACCTAGATTGTTAACGATCATTCATAAAGGAGGAGGAACCAAAACATATAATACTATTATTAAAATGAATTACACTCAAAGCAATATCCACCCCTAAGATAATTTCCTCCAACTCAAACTATATGGCCCATAGTGAGCACTTGAAGTTGACCTTCCTTTGCATACCAAGAGGAAAAGGGAGAAAAATGAGTTTTAGATGTAGTTTTTTTGTGAGAAAAATGAAAACCAAACATGTATATGACATATGGGGAGGTTAAGAGTTACTCTTCCCATGTTTTTATATGAAGGTGGACTTGGTAAGTCTGTACAAGTGCCTAAAAGCTCTTATTTTTTAGGGAAAATAACCATCCATTGAACGTAACTACTTCTTTCCTATTAAATAACTATTCTTGAAATGATTATAACATGATCCACATTGAAACTCACCTGGGCATCAAATTTTCTTGCATAAAAATTTGTAAAAATCATTAAATGGGCTAAAAAATGGCCAAAATCCCTCCTTTTCATTTGAGACAAGACCTATGACTAATTCTTGAGTTGTAAGCATATTAAAACATATTAAGGACCACCTTAGTATATTTTCAACCTAAGTTGACCCTTTGACTAGATTTTACTAGGGTTAACTAACCTTTGACTCAAGTTGATTAGCCTAGTGCATAAGTGGTGGACCTCAACAAGGACAAGGGAGAGGATTAGTAAGACAATAGACCAATATAACACCCTATAAGACACATGGGAATCTTATAAAAAGTTTAAAATAGTAGAGGTTAGACAAAATTTGACTTGGTGTCAAATTTGGTCAACATTCTTGGTAATTCCCAAGGGTGGCATGCTTGTTATGCCTAAGATTAGTTTCCTTACACCTCCATTGCACATGGAGTCATGAATATGGACACTAACTAATTTGATTATACCTTTGACTCAAAGAACATAAGCCAGTTGACTCACAAACACAAAATAAAAAACACACACACCAAACAAAGGAAAGGAAACACAATCATGCTATGAATCACTTAGGAAACACAAGACAAACTAAAACAAACATACTTAAACACTAACAAACTTGATATGAACACTTCTTCTTGGATTGAAGGGGTAGATTAAAAACTTATTGGCTTCATGACATAGAGGGATGAATGAGGCATGAAACATCTTGTTCTTTGGCATCAATGCCTCTATCTTCTTCATGTTTCTCAGTAAGAAACAAGCAGCTCCAGAAACATTAGCCATAGAAATGAACTTCTCTTATAGCTCAACAACTTCAAGTTTCTCATAAGATTCTTCAGCTTTGACCTCCAATGGTGATGCAACAAGGATTATATTCTTATTTTCCATGATACTCTCAATGAGATTGGGTTTCTCTTCTTAACATATGAGGTCATCAAACTGATGCTCTTCATGTTCCAATGCATTTAAGGGTGGTTCAAAATTAGATAGAGGCATAAACTCATATCTAAGAACTATGTCTTCTACCTTTGTTTCATGAGACTGTTTCAAAATTGCAACTTCTTAAGGTGTGACTTAACCTTCATTCTTGATAATGGACATCACTTTTGGCTTGACATGGTCATCTACAACTTAATGATCAGACATGGAGTCTTATTTCTCTTGTTTCAACAAGGGTGGGTTATGCTTGATAGCCCTAAGTGGAGTTCTAATGAAAAATTATTCTTCATCATCACTTGTGTCATCCTCTTGTTCTATTACAAACTAAATTTATTCCCCCTTTGATGCTTCCCTTTAAAGAGTTTCTTCTTCAAGGAGAGGGATTGTGGAAGAGAGATTTATAGGTCTATGGGTTGGGGATGGAGTGTCATGATCATGGATGGGCATGAAGATGGGTGAAACATATTAAATGGGATCTTGAGGGAGAGGTAAGATAGGATGAGAAATAGGAAGGAGATATTTTTCATACAATCTTTCATCATCCTCTTCATCTTCTTGAGGCTCTTCATATTTTTTTGGAGATTATTTTACATCTACAACTTGTTCCATAGCCTCCTGGATTTCTCATCTCTCTAACCTATCAATCCACCATTGACAATATTTTCTTGCCATAGACAATCCTTCACTAATAGCATATTGATTCTCTTCTTAAACATACCCCCACATGTCCATCAACAACCCAACTAAAACCCTTAACCAATCCACAAGACCACCAAGAGTTTCATCACAATAATTATCTATCACACTCATATGCTTTTGTAATTCTAAATTTTTTGGCATAACTGCCCACACATTTTAAGAATGAGAGGTGTAGTAAGCTTTGACAAAGTGACTAGGTTGTTTAACTTCTTTAATCAAAGTTTTGAAAGCTTCATATTTTTCTTCCTAACTAATGGTGTTTATTGACTCATCATGACAAGGTTGAAAGGAATATGGGTCATATGGCTGGTCAACAATAGCATAATCATTTGGAAAGGGACTAGGTTGACCATAGGATTGCCATGACTCATAGGGGGATGGTATTCTTGATATGACTATTAATAAGGATATAAAGGGTCATGAAAGGTTTGATAAGGAGGTGTATGGTAAGGAGTCTCCTCATAGCCATCCATATCAACTTCATATGTGACATAAAAAGATAAGAATTGATTAAATATTCATAAATAGATACCTATATTGTGTACAACCAAAAATTAATTTGTATTCTCCATTGTTTCTTACATGGATGCTTCCAAAAGTTGATAAGAGAGAATACACACCAACAATCTTCCCACTATTTGGACCTTGTCCCATTAGGCATGCTAGAACTGTTGTCATCAAATTGTGAATCCTAGGACATTTTATGAAGATCCTTAAATTTGATGAAACATTAAATCATTCCTCAAGTTTATGGGAACTTATAAGAGATATGAGTCTCTAGGATTGAGAAGGGTTCTCTCCCTAGATATGAATTCATGTGCTTATGCCACTAAAAATACCTATTATGGGTGAAAATGGAGAGAAAGATACGTAAATCAAACCTAAGCTATGAGGTGATACACCAAGAATTACTTTCATTCATACACTTAGAACTTATATAATTAACTAAGACAACAAAACTAGCCTCACACCATTAATGGAGTTCCATAGCATTAGTGTTTCTCATGAAGGCAAATAACAACTCAATAAATGAAGGCAAGTGAAGGGAAGGTCAAATATGAATCTACCAAACTCATACACACTTCAAGATTATATTATAGTAGCATACACTTCATGAAACCTATTAGAAGCGAAGTCATTTTCAATAACACATTCAATGATTACATGAAAACAAGATGAACTCAATCTATATTTGACTTTCAAGATGGATCACTTCAACATATAGTGAAAATGAACTTAGAGTTTAACCATTTTACTTCTCATTGGCTCAAATATAAATCAAGGTACAATTTTGGTAGGGTTTAACCATATGAAGAGTTAGAATCTTTTTAATAGCCAAAACATCTTACATTTATAAAACTTGGAGGAAGAGAGAGAAAGGAAGTTGAAGAGGCACAAAGGACATATGTCACCAAGTATATATTTGTTACAATTACATATAGAAGATAGGTGGGGAAAGATATACTATGTCATAATTTTTTAATTGTCCAAATGAATCATAAAGATAGTGAAAAGTGGCACAAAACCTATAGGTTTGGCATAAGAAACTACCTATATGATTTTCCTTCCAAAACTACCCTTATCCATACATATGGTTAGGTCTAATGATTTTTCTAAGCAAGAGGGGTTAAAAAAAAGTCTTCGCATGCATTGGATTGATCCTTTACCATCCCTATTCTTGTGGACATGTAAAAGCATCACTGACAATGTTAAAAGGGCTCTTTTCCATGCACCTTCTCCACTTGGCATTCAAAACTTTGAATTTTAATTATTTATCCATGCACAAGAGGGAATGACACTTTTCAAAGGTTATCCTATCATTAATTTCAATAAAAAATCATAAAAAGGCCTCCCAAATTGCTTTTTGCCTCTTTTTCCATGTGTTCACTAGATAGATAATTAGACTGGATAAAATTTAAGGCTTGGCTGGGGAAATTACATGTTGACTCATGAGATGAGGTATATTTTTGGAGTTATATAAAGTGTAAATATTCCTCGTAAATTTAGTTTCATCTCATAACTCCTGTTTTAGCTTACACACCACTAAAAATATAAAAAATAATCCCTATTTTCCTCCAATCCATGTACTTATATATAATAAAGTCACATGTATGGGATACTATAAGAGTCTTATACAACCTCCAAGTGGTTTCATGGCTATCCCCTTTCATCTAGATGGTCAAAAATCCTCCCTTTCCCAATCAGGTCACTATAAGGGTTTTGCAACAATTTTTTGGAGGTTTTAGGTCTTAACATTTGTTCATAAAGAATATATAATAAACCTCTAATAAAATTCAATTTAGGGTTACTAAATGACTATCAATAACTCCTCCAAATTCCTTAAGGTCTCATGAAAATGGTCATTAAAGTTATGAGCTCTTCAAGTTGCCATTCAAATTGATTTCATGCTCTTTGAGGGGTTTTTAGTATGTATGGTTTGGAAATGGATTAGTTTGGAGTTTATATACCAAAAAAAAAAAAATTCTCACCTCTGATTATGACCTACCAATATGTTCAAATCCTTTAAAGAGCTTAACAAGACCTCAAAATGGTAGTTACTCCTATTTTAGAACAAGAGCCATGCCTTGTCACTATGCATGTTTGTGATTTTTGAACCAAAATGTGATTAATATCACCATAAATGCATTATAATATAATTAACACATAATATTTACCCCTATATGCATCACATAAAACATTAACATACCTGTAGAAGGCTAGAACTTGAAGTGATACCTCATTTGGGATTGGCTTTACATGTTTTCCCACTAGGTATGCCTATAGACCTCCTTATGTATATCATTTAATTGGTATCCCAACCTTATATATTGGTTCCCTAGGTCCCACTATATTCCCCCAATTTTAAAAACCTCCTTGACTAGTCAGATTGAGTACAAGCCCTCCATTCTTCACTTCTCCCCAAAACTACCATTTTCCTACATGTAAGGAGTGACCCATCTCTGAGACAAAATAGAGGCATAATTACCTATTTTATGAGAAAAATTAATGTTTTTTTGAGATATATCAGTATATTATTATTACTTTTAACAAAGGGTTTCATAAAATTCCAAATCTAAGTGGTCAAACCAACTCAACTTTGCCAAAAAGGGGTTAAAACCCATATTTTTTGCAGGTTTTCACCCAAACCTCCTTATGAATCACCCTTAAAAAATTTATTGATGCATAAAAAATATTTATAAATCTTCCTCACCATTATTTAATACTTTTTGATCTTATTTATCCAATCAAAACATTGTTTTCTAGTGCAATCTCACATTTGCCTCTTGAAACAAGGCTTCCCCTTACCCTATTTGTATGAATTGCATCATTTGGCCTATGAAAATAGGTTTTTGTATGGATTATGTTTTTTTATTTTAATTAAACTTACTTTATGATAATAAATTACGTTAAAATGCATGAATCCCTTCATACCTCTGTAGGAGGTCACCACTTGACACTTTGCCTTCTCAAACCTAGTACCTTGTCAAGACTGAGATAAAAAACATGGTTTTCTTTCTTATAGATGCTTATCCTTTGGGTAATATAAATTTTAAAATATTTTTTATATTTTTTATAACCCCTCTCTATTCCAACTTGGGTTCACCATCTTCAAAACTTGCTCTAGGCTTTCAAGGCCTGTCAGTTCCTCACTGTTCCTCTTGATTGAGGAAGTCATTCTTTGCTTTGACTATAGGTTTCTAGGGTGAATTTTTTCTTCAAAGGTATATAAAAACCATTTATTATCTCAATAATGACCTTACTCCAAACTAAGTTTGTATTACTTGTGCCTTTGATTGTGTATGTCTGTTTATAGGCCTGTAGGCACATTTTGATATGTATTTAGCCATAACATGTATGAAATTCATTTTTTTTACTATTAAATTAAAAAATTACCATATTTTCATATTATTTTATGCATGGTTTGAGCTTAATAAACATACCTTGCTTATGATTGTCACCAGTTCGTCATCCTCAGTTGTACGTTTCTTGTTCTCAGTCTTGTAGGTTGTATTGAAACATTTGAGTTATATTAGGAGTGTGTAAAGCTTATAGAGCTTATAACTATTTTATTAGATTCTTAATAATAATTATCTTCTTAATGTATTACTTAAACACCATCCTTTGTGCTAAACATTGAAACACTATCCTCACTACCTCTCTGCCCTATGTACAGATATGGGATGGTCCAAAAAGTCAAAACAACGATTATGCCCCTTATCATGTCAAATATACTTGGATTTACCTATTTGGAACCTTTTGAGTTATTTATAATTATTATTCATGTAATATGACTTATCAAATTTTTTTTAGAACAAGTACTATGAAGATTCTTGTAGACAACACTACCTACTTTTAGTGATTTCTTAGCAACTTGGAGGGGTCCAAAATCCACTTTCCACTTATTCTTTAGCTCCCAAAATTCGTAGAGGTATTTTTTGTATATGTGAATACAAAATTAACATAATGGGATATCCTAAAACAATCACACCTTAATTTTTTGGAAACCACAAGAACCCCTAGGACCTTTGTTTGGTTAACTTGGGACTAAGAACCCAAAACAATCAGTTTTCCTTTTGGAGTGAACAATATACTTGTATAAGCCTTTAAACCTTCATAGCATGGAAATAAGGACTATTTTATATGATAGGTACCAATCATGACTTCCATCATGTTTTCCCATTCTCCCTCATCTGTACAACAACCATGAGCTCAAATGCAAGGTGATTATAACAAGCTAGGTAGTGAACAATTTTGCATGGTTTAGACCTTCTAAATACCACAAATCACTTTTTAGACCTTGAATATATAATAAAAATTAGGAACATCTTAAAAAAACACCAAATCTTCTATTCCAATGTGGATAAAACAATCACAATCAACTAAACTAACTATCAATGCAAGCTAGGCCATTTGTAAGCATGTATAAGCCTAAAGGAGGCTTTCCCAAGTATTTAAAAATTCCAAAACCTAAGTAAGCATAATAACATCTTGAAAAACATGTGGAATCACCTATAACAAACCACTCCATCAATCCAAAGTAAGAGAAGTTGAAATAGATTGAAAAAGAGATCCCTTCTTAGTTGAATAGGTATGAAAAGATGTCTAGAGTGTCAAAGATTGTTCATAAAAGAGAAGGAACCAAAACACAAAATCCTATTATGAAAATTAATTAGACTTAGATAAATATCCACCCCCAAGAGCATTTCCTCCAACTCAAAATGTATGGCCCATAGTGAGCACTTAAAGTTGACCTTCCTTTGTATGCCAAGAGGAAAAAGGATAAAAATGAGTTGCAGATGCAATTTTTTTTGCAAAAAATGAAAAAAAATGTGTATATGACCTTTTGTGAGGTGAAGAGTTACTTTTCCCATGTTTTAAGCTAATGGTGGACTTGTTAAGTCTGTATAAGTGCCCAAAATCTCCTATTTTAAAGGGAAAACTACCATCCACTAAACATAACTACTTCTTTCCTAAAAAATCACTATTCATAACATGATTATAACATGATCCACATTTAATATCACCTAGGTGTCAAATTTTCTTGCATAAAAATCTGTACAAGTCATTAAATGGACTAAAAATGGCCAAAAGCCCCCCTTTTCATATGAGACAAGACATATGACAAATTCATGACTTGTAATCATATTAAAACATATTAAGGACCACCTTAGGATATTTTTAACATAATTTTACCCTTTAAATACCTTTGACCATGGTTGACCAACCTTTGACTCAAGTTTACTAGCCTAGTGTATATGGGGTGGACCTAAACAAGGACTAAGGAGAGGATTAGTAAGATAGTAAACCAATATGACACCCTATAGGACACATGGGAATCATATAAAAAGTTTATAATAGTATGGGTTGACCCAAATTTGACTTGGGGTCAAATTTGGTCAACACTAGGCATAGATGAATAAATAGATATGAAGGTTTGTGTATGATACATTAATGAAAGAAAGTGCTTGAAGGATATATTGATACATTTTAATTCATGATCATGATTTTATAATCTTTGGATGTTAGCGTATGTGGTGAAAATTTTTCTCAAGAAATGACTAATTTGGTTTAGATAAGACTAATTGCTATAAGGTCAAAAAATTAGTTTGCAAGACCAATATTTGGAATTAAACCATATGAATTTTCTATCTAAATATGGTTTGGAGATATCATAGGGTAATTTGCATACATCAGGACTTATGAAAAATGTTTACACAAGTGTTGGAGGTCTAACTGATCATGACTAGTTTATAAGGTAAATTAGTAGTTCTAAGTAAACAAGTTACTGAAATGTTCATGAGCCTTTATTTCTTAAGTGACAGTGTTCCAAGCATTTGGTGATTACACAAAGGTCATGCATAATATGTATACACATTTATATTGGCCAATTTTGGCCCACATACCAAAAATTTTCTTAGATAAATTAGCTGAGTAGTTCATGATTGACTAGATGATTAAATTACTTGAAGAAATGAATAGGATGGACTAGACTATCATTAAACATCATAAAAAATGAATATGTTAGTCTATTTTCACACTTCATAAATTCACTGAGAAATCCTCCTAGGGTCAAATATTTCATTAACATGATTTTATTCATGATTTGAACATTCTCTACAAATTTTATGACTTGATGAGTTTTTTTATCTAAAATTACAAGCGTTCAAAGTTGAACAAAGAGAATGAAATGTTCATGGTGACATAAAAATTAAGATGAAAAAATTATCCATTATAATTTAAATATCCCAAAGATGAATGTGAAACTAATAAGTGTAAAGATCATAGGATCTTAGATCAAGATCTAACTAAAAGTAGTGAACTAATAGTGTCAGTGGATCTATTGGATCCAATAGTGTACAATCCATCATACCAAGCAGATCAATGGCAATAGTGATTGATAGTCTCAGTAGATATTGAAGATCCAATGGAATATATTCAATCATTTAGATCAAAATAAATAGTGATCATTAAGTTAAAAAGTTATAGGATCTTGAGATTGAATGAGGGACTAATAAGTGGCATGATCTTGGTAAACAAGTAGATCAATGGTGCACATTCAATCAAATAGTTAGATATTGATGACACACATTCAATTAGACCAAAAATATTGATGATGTGTATGAAGTTAAATTTTAATAATATTAGATAAAATATGAGGCCACCACATGGAATAAGCACATTAAATCATATAGCTAATATGATGATCTTTAATATGAATGAAGAGCTACCAGGTGGCACATTTTAAGGACCCCAGATCAAGATCAGTGGCTAAAATTAGAAGATAGACATTAGACTTTGAGTAGAGGTGAAACAAGTGACCTAAGTTGAATAAAATTAATATTTAAAATGACATATGTCACCACGAAATCTTGATTAAATTTTCAAAATTAGATGTATTCATATAGTTAAGATTGTTAATAATAAATCTCTAAAACCATTGAAGCTCAGTTTGAACCTTTGGTTCAAAGTTTTAGAAAATACAAGGTCCATCTTTTGGGTTTGTAGTATTGTTTTGTGACTACGATATTTATTCTTTAAAGAAGTATCCATGCATATAATGAGTTATTATCTTCCATAGGTTTCAAAGGTAGGATAGGTCTATTTAAACCTAATGGAGATCAAAAAGGAGGCTATGTAGTCTATAGGTATACATCGATATAATAGTTATAGGAAAACCAATAAAGGATATTGGTTTTCAATCTATATAAAATAACTATGTTTTGATATTAAAGTAGGGTCTTATATATGGCTATGGAGAAGTGTCTCATATTTAGAAAAAGTTATAGCTTTAAAAAACAACCACTAAAAGTAGACATGGTGATGGCTCTGTCTAGATTCAAGGTATGAGGACTTGATCCTTACATTGAAGCAAGTGGGAAGATGGCATATAAGATCAAAACAAAGAGATCTAATTATTAGAGAATTATTTCAAGAATTAATCTCTATCCATAACTATAAAAATATCATTTTTTCAAATAGACTTAGTCATGACTCATCATGTAAAACAAACCCTTGTCTTCTATTGGATCTCTCAGCCAATAAGAAGAGATCAAAGATTATTAGAGTAGGCAAAGGTTAATTTGTCAATGAAGGATCAATCCTAATTGGATTAAAATGTGGTGGATATTTAAATAAATTTGGTGACAACTTATTAATTGATTTTTGTAGACATGCTTCCCTTGTTCTCTCTTCTCCCTTTCTCTATACGACCCATTCTTTCCCATTTTTGTGAGGATTCTCATTTTTGGGAGTATTAGGGGACTCTTTGAGATACTTTAAGATATCTTCCTCTTGATTAGGTAAAAAACTATCAATAATTTTTAATAACTACCTATTGATCTAGTAAAAGACTTTATTTAGCTATATCCTACCTTAGATCTATGTTTAGTGAGTTGTGCATGATGGCATAGCGAAGGAGAATCTTCCTCATCCATTTTTCTCCTTTATAACCTCCTTTAGGGTGTTTTCAAGTTATCTATAGGTATATATTAGTGTCTTTTCTACCATTTATGTAATATTTTAGTGATTCTTATAACTCCTCTTTGTTTGCATTAATTTGCTTCATGAACCTAGTCAATGAAATACTTATGCAATTAGCTTGATATTAAGGTTGTGTGATCTAGAATTATCTTCTATAAATCTAGTGTGTGTTCAAGCTTATGGGAGTTTACCATTTTTATTTGTTACATCACCTTTTATCCTTTTTAGGATCCCTTTCCCCCTTTCTAACCCTTTTCCCTAGATAAATATTAGTCTAGGTGATCCATCAAGAGGAAGTCATCCTTCTCCAAAGGTTCAACCCTATTATAGGTGACCCATAGCTTGGGGTTATCAAAATATTATTATTGGGAGTGGCGGAGATTGAATAACTCTTACACAAGGGTTATATTTCATGTCATAATAGTTTATGTCATGATCAATGTGACCTACTACATTTTTCATCTCACTAAAAGGTTATTGGTGTTGCCTTTTAGTGCAATTAGCCATTTGAGGCACATTTACAAACACTAATGGTGAATCCACTACAAACATTAGTTGGTATAAGTATCCCAAGTGACTAATCACCATAATTTGGTATGTTGCATCCCCCATTTAATCAAAATTCATGTTCTTTCATTCCTTATATTTATATCAATTTAGCAATGTTCATGGCTTCACCCCAAGTGGCCCTTAAGATTCAATGTATCAACATTATCATAATTTTCCTCTCTCTATTTAACTATAAAAGAGCCTTAGGGAGATATGGATTGATATTTAAAAATAATTAAGAGAGGTTTATAGGGAATAAGATTATTATAGGCAACAAGAGAATCTTTAACACCAAGCTTATGTTTAATGGCAAGAGTTGAGGTTTCAGGAAGAATGCTTGGTTAGGAAAGACCAAGCCATAAAATAAAATGACTCAATTTTTCTTGAGATAGAGAATAGACAACCCTAGACCCCAAATACCCTCTCCTACTCATGTTCATGCTCAAATGTATTCCCTTAGCCTAACTTGTCAAATCTCATCTCTATCAAGAGCCAAACAAGTCATAGAAAACAATTTATTTGAGTAACATGAAGCCATCCCATCTTGGATCTTTTCCTATGCCAATGACCCTAACTATGTAATACCCTCTCTTATCAAACTACCCTCTCCCACATCCATTTAGAAAAAGGATAACTTTTCCAAGCCTTATGATTTCCCCTCATGGAAATTAGTCAAAGAGGGTACAAAGAAGAGACAGGAAGCGCTACTTGTGGAGGTACAAGAACCAGTTCAATAAAAAGAGGTTGTTCCCTATACATTTCCGTCATGGAAAGTCAAGTAAGAAATGATTTAAAAAAGAAGAGGCTCTATTTGAGGTAGTCTAATGATAAGTATTGGAAGAGGAGTTAGTTGTGTAAAAAGTAAATAAAAAACCATAGCCCAATGATCTTTGTGTATAAGAGTTCTAAGACTCTTTCTCCTTTCCTCAAGAGCCACCAAAGAGAACCTTAAAATTCCCTAGTTGGAAGGACACTCTCCTAAGCTACAAGCAAGGTGAAATTATTCACCCCCTACCATATCCATCTTGGATAAAGATCCTATTTTGTAAAGAATAGAGGAGGAGCTTATAAGTATAGGTGAACTTGAAGAAGAAAACACAAGTGTTTATGATTAGGAAATCATGATAGGTAGTCCACTTCATTTAGGAGAGGAAAAGTTAAGTTTGGATCAACTGTTGTGGCATGGCTTTGACATTGATGAAGTAAATCTTGAAGGTAGTATTAATGCCTTCATATTTTAAGGGAGATGTATTCAGGATGTAGTTAAGAGCAAAGGGGATCTTGATTTCTTCTAGGAACTTCCATTTGCTATGGGTAAGGATGGAGATGAGGAAGAAATAGAGAAAAAATAGGATTAAGATGAAGTATGGAAATATATGTACCATTAATTCATGGACCAAATATAGGTTATAAACCATCATAAGCCTCCTCTAGAACATGAAAATAAACTTGAAGATCAGACTATAGAAGTTGAAAAATCTCAAGATGAATTATCCATTGAAGGTAGTACTAATGTCTTCAAGAATGAAGGAGAATGGTTAGATCTAAAGGCATAAAAACATGACATTTTAAACCTTAAATGGGTTGATTATCTACCATTTATATCCTTTAAAAGTTATTAAAGGAAGGATGATGTTAAAGCTGGCATTGTCTCATATGACTAAGAGGAAGCTATCTTTTGGGATGACTTAGAGTTTTTTTTCCTAATCCTAGATAGCGAACCTTCATGTTCAAAGGAGCCATCATATGAGGAGGTTAAAAGTGATCTTATAGTCCCTTTTATATCAATATTTGAAGAAATATACCAATATGTCTACATTGGAGACATGTTTGTCCCTTTTCATCCTCTTAAGAACATGCCAATAAAGTCAACAATCGAGCATCTTAGCTCACATATCATGAACTCTCAAAAGGATGGTGTTTTTCATCCTAGTCTACCACAAGTGAGTGATGTTGAATATTTTCCATTTGATCCAAGAGTAAGATACTTGTAAGTTACAACCCTATATATATTATAATAGTTTTCTTGTTTTCCTCTAAGTACCTTGTGCACATTATTTTCCTATTATGTGTTTTATTTTCTAAGTGTCTTGGGAACTTTATTTGTTTTGTTTATTTTTATTACTATTGATTAAAAATAGAGTTATCTATATGGGAGGCCTTACATCATTTCATGTAAGATAATAAAAAATACTTGTGACTCCATGCCTAGTGGATTAGACAAGGTAACTAGTCAAGGTTCTTAAGCATAAAAGGCATGCTTCCTTATGAGTCACCAAAGATGTTAGATAGTTTTGGCCAACATTGTTTCTATGCAAAATTGCTTTCTACATTCAAAGAAGAAATAAGAAACTGAAATAAGTGGTTAAGGCTAGAAGTACCTGATAAAGTTAAGCGCACCGAAATCAGACGTTGGAAGATTCTCCTCTTTGGCTGTGGAGGAATGACACCTGCGAAAAAGAGACTAAAACACAGAAAGATGTTAGTCAAAGATATGGTGGGCTGTCAGGCGAACGCCCGATCCCAGAAGTATGAAGACTCCCTAGAAGGATATCAACCCACTGATAAAAAAGAGTAGAAAATTGGACGAAAGTAGATGATAATGACAGAAATAAATGACAGAAAAATAAAGACCGTACCTGATATGCAGCACTATTCTGCACAGTCACCGGTGTCGATCTCTGTGGTGCCGGCGTCGGTTAGGAAGGTGCCGACATCGGTTAAGGTGTCATCGTCGGTCGGGGTAGTGATCGGCGTCGGTAGGGGCAGGTTCGGGACAGGGCTGAACAGAGTCGGGACAGGGCTGAACAGAGTCAGGACAGGGCTGAACAGAGTCAGGACAGGGTCTGATAAGGTTAGGGTAGGGTTTTGGACAGAGTCGGGACAGGGTCTGGGAGAGTCGGGATAGGGTCTGAGAGAGTCTAGGGGAGTCGGGACAGAGGCAGGGATAACAGAACTGATAAATAATAACTGAGAAAGAAATGAAATAAACAGAATAATACTTACCTAGTAGAAGACGCGATGAAAGCCATGGTGTGCAGATTAGTTGATGTCGTAGTGTTGATGATTGCTCAGAGTTCGCAGGTTGATGGAGGAATTCACAGGTTGGTTGCTCAGCGTTTCTGAATAGCGTTCAGGGATCTTGGCTCAAATGGCTGGCAGAGGTTGATGAAGGCGGGGGACGGGGACGGTTCCAGAAACGGTTCGTCAACCATTTCGGGAAACCGAATGGTAACTGATAACGGACCAGGGGAAGGTGACCGATGTCGGCAGGATTACCGACGTCGGCCGATAGGTGACCGATGTCGGTGACATCAGTCGGGTAAAGACCGACGTCAGCAGATGCATAATGGGGATAGAGTCTACCTTTAGCTCTGTGCTCATTTTTACATGCTGCCAGGGTCAAGGTTGGTGAAACAAGTGATCGACAAGGGTTCAATAGGCGAAGAAGAATAAGACGGGGAAGGACCAGGGGAGTCGACACGATTTCGGTGTCTACAAACATACCAAAAATTTCACTAAATATATCAACTAAGTATTTATTGATTAACTAGATGATAAAATGACTTGAGATAGTGAAGAAGATAGAACATACCATCATTAAACATCATGCATAAATGGACAAGTTAGTCTGATTACATACCTCATAAATTTATTTATAAAGCCTCCTAGGGTCAAATATTTCATGGACATGATTTTATTTATGAATTAAACATTCTATATAAATTTTTTAACTTGATGAGTTGTCTATCTCAAGTTACAAATGTTTAAAGTTGAACAAGTGTAATGAAACATTCACAAGGATGCCAAACTTAAGCTATGACAAATAGCCACTCAAATTCAAATATCCCAAGGATGAACATGAATCTAATAAATATCAATATCATGGGATATTATATCAATATTGAATGGTAAGTGGTGAATTGACAATGTTAGTGGGTCCATCAAATCCAATGGTGTGTGATCCATCATACCAAGCAGATCTATGGTGAGCAGTGACTGATAGAGTTAGTGGGTCCCAAAGATCCAATGACATGTATTTAATCATTTATATTAAAAAAATGGTGAGAATCAAGTCAAAAATTTATAGGATCTTTATATTGAGTGATGGATTGATAAGTCGTATGATCTCAGTGAACGTAGATCATGGTGCACATTTGATCAAGTAGTTAGAGATCAATGACACACATTCAATCAAACCAAGGAGATTGATGATATGATGAATTCAGAAATCAACAAGCTCAAATAAAATGTAAGGCTACCACATAGCATAAGTTAATTAAATCATGGATTTGATTATAATATCATGAAGATGAATGAAGAGCTATCAAGTGGCACATTTTGAGCCTAAATCAATATTAATGGCTAAAACTAAAAGTTAAATACATGAGACTTTGAGTAGAGGTAGAACATGTGACCTAGGTTGAATCAGAGTAGTACTTCAAAGGGCATATGTTTTTATTGGAGCTTGATCAAAGGCTAAAAATTATACATAGTCATATAGTTAGGATAATTAATAATAAAGCTTTTATGTCATTGAAGCTTAGTCTGAACCTCTAGTTTGAAGTTTTAGAACATAAGATCCATATTTTGGGGTTATAATATTATTTCATGACTATGATATTTGTTATTTAAAGAATTATCTATTAATATAATGATCTTTTAACTTTCATAATATCTAGAGGCAAGATAGGTTTATTTAAACCTAATTGAGATCAAGGAGGCTATGCAGTCTATAGGTCTTCATCGATATAATAACTATAGGAAAACCAATGAAGGAGATTGGTTTTCAATCTATAAAAAATATATATGATTAGATATTAAATTATGGGAAGATATATGGTTATGATGTGTCTCATCTTTAGACAAATATATAGCTTTGACAAACAACTACTAAAATTAGATATGGTGATGGATCTATCTAGATTCAAGGTATAAGGACTTTGTCCTTACAGTGAAAGAAGTTGGAATATGGCATATCATATTAGAGAAAAGAGATCCAATGGTTAGAGAAGTATTTGGATAATTAATTTCTATTCATAACCATAAAAATATCTTTTCTCCAATAGATTTAGTCATGACTCATCATGAAAAACAAACCCTTGTTTTCTAGTGAATCTCTAAGCAAATGAGAAGAGCTTGAATATTATTAGAGAAAGTAAAGGCTAATTTTTTGTTGAAGGATCAGTATTGATTAGATTAAAATGTATTGTATATTTCAATAAAGGTGGTTACAACTCATTTTTTTATTTCTATATGCATGTTCTCCCTCTTCTTTCTTCTCCCTTTCTCTATATCACCCATTATTTCCCATTTTTGTGAGGATTCTCATTTTTGGGAGTATTAGGGCACTCTTTAAGATATTAAAAGATATCTTCCTCTTGATTAAGGAAAATCCTATCAAATTTTTTTAATAACTACCTCTTTATGTAATAAAATATTTTATTTACCTATCTCTTGCCTTGGATATATGTTTAATGTGTTGTGCATGATGGCATAGCGAAAGAGAATCTTCCTCATCCATTGTCCTCCTTTTTAACCTATTTTAGGGTGTTTTCAAGGTGTTTTTAGGTCTATATTAGTGTTATTTATACCATTTATGTAAGATTTAGTGAGTCTTATATCTCCTCTTTATTTTCATTCATTTACTTCCTAAACATAGTCTATAAAATACTTATGCAATTAGCTTGATCTTGAGGTTGTGTGAGCTAGAAATGTCTTTTATAGATCTAGTTTGGGTTCAATATTATGGGAGTTTCCAATTTTTTTTTATCACATTTTATCCTTATTAGGATTCCTTTCCCCCTTTTTAACCCTTTTCCTTGAAGCAATGTTAGTTAAGGTGATCGATTAAGAGGAAGTTAGCCTTCTCTGGAGGTTCAACTCTATTATAGGTGACCCATATCCTAAGGTTATCCCAATATTATGATTGGGAGTGGAGGATCCTAAATAAATCTTCCATAAGGGTGAAATTACAAATCATAATAGTTTCATTTGTCAAATTTCATTATCTTAAGGGTGTTTAAGCTTCATTTTTTCAAGATATACTTTTGAGGTACACAGGGCTAATAAGGTGGTTTATCCAAAAGAAGCTTTCATGGTATGAATGAAGGAAACATGTCTTATTAAGAATGGAAGAGTTTAATATAATTCATTGGATAAGTGATTGAATGGTTTTTGACTATTGGAGAAGGCCATCTAGGCCCAAGAGAATAAAGTTTTGGTGCTAAGAGGTTAGGCCTAATGCAATTAGGTCTCTATGAGATCTAAGGGAGAAATGAGGCCTAATTGAGTTATTGAAAAACAAAATGGTTAAAATTACATTTTAATAATGTTCATAATATGTTTTAAGACTTATTTTATGGATAACCTAAGAGGTTGAAGGTGTGTGGCTCATCAAGTGGTGTGTGACCATGAGAATAATATATATATATATATATAATGCAATTTAGGCCTATTTGAATATACGCAACATAAGAAAAAAAGATCTTGAATGGTTGAGTATAAGTAGATATTTAAATGAGACCATAGTAGAAGATCATAGGTGTGGTGATAAAAATTTATAAGATAGATAAGTTGGTGCTAAGTCACTCAAGGAGTTGGTGCTTCCTTGCAAGTAGGTGCTTACTAAAATTTGATCAAGTGGGTGCTTGGATTCATTGGGGTTGATGCTCCAAGTTGAGTTTATACTCAATAGAATTTGGTATTTTATTTTATAATATTATAGTCCATTTTCAAATATCATAGTGGGTTTTATTTCCCTTGAGGGTTTCCCACTCATATATGTGTTTTCTTGTGCTCATATGAATAGTTATGTATGCATTATTATATCACTATATTTCTTTCATGGTTCAAGGAATGAATAGGTATAATTTTTAGAAAGTTTTAAACATTGATTCACCCCACCTCTCATTGATAGTGCTTACAACAATTGGTATTAAAGCTTGTTCCTTTGAATCAAGCATAATAGCTTAAAGGTGGTCCTAGAAGCACAAGAATGTCTAGTAATCAAGTATAAAGAGGTTTCTCAACCAATAAGGCTACTTTATTTAGTGTGACTAACCACTGCATTTTGGATCATCAAAATGAATACCTATATAATGTCCTTGGGTTATGACATATGGAATTATGTTGTTGATGGATTCACTCCACCTTCTACACCACCAATTGATGTAGTATGTAAGAAGGCAAGTGAGAAAAACTCTAAGGTAATGAATTTCATCTTATGTGGTCTTTTAGAGGAAAAATTTGTAAAGGTTATGCATTGTGATATAGCCTAAGGGATTTAAGAAAATTTTCAAAACATCTATTAAGGAGACACCAAAGTGAATTTGGTAAAGTTTTAGATCCACCAAAATAAGTTTAAAAGTCTAAGAATGAAGGAAGATGAAAAAATTGAATCTTATATATTAAGAGTAGTTGAAGTGATAAATGTCATTTAAGTTTTAGGAGAGAAGTTGGAAGAATCAATAATAGTACAAAAGGTACTAATATCTCTGACATATAATTTTGACTCAAAAGTGTCTATTTTGGATGAGATCAAATATATTAACATACAATAGATGGATGAGCTTCATGGAATCTTGAGTGCCTATGAAATGTGAAAAAGTGATGGAAGACCTTCCAAGATAAAAAGGATAAGGATGAATTTGATATAGACAATGATGATGGCAAGATAGAAGCCATGTTTATTAGAAAACTGAGGAAAGGATTATGTAGGTATAAGGGAAAGTTGCCATTCAAATGCTTTAAATATGGTAATATTGGTCATTTTGAATCTAAAGGTCTTAACAAAGATAAGAATGAGCATGATGGAGAGAATTATGAACATCATGGTGATGATAATAATTTCTATAAGCTTGACAAAAACAAAAAGATTTTTAGGAAGTATGAAGGAAATAAAGGGTCATTCAAGAACATGAAAAGTTTCTATATCAAAGAAGATAGTAGATCCTCTGATGTAAGTGATGCAAGTACATCTGATAGTGATGATGAATATAATGATCATGATAACAATCAAACCTTATTCATGACTATAGAAACAAGTAATTCGGGTTGTTTAAAATGGAAAAGTCTTATGGATGATGAAAAATTAGATGAAGAAGATGCTAAAGTGAACCTTGAGGCATAATTTGTGAGTGCTCTAGAGGAGTTGAAGTTTCAAAGAAGGAAGAATAAAAAACTAAGATCATTGGTTAAGAGATATGAGGAATAAATCAATCTATTTAAAGAGAGACTAAGTAATAACACCAATGAAGATGAGGAGATCATCAAATAGTTAGAAACTCATATTGATATTATCACTATAAGTCCTAAGATCAAGGAAGAATGCATCAAGTTTGGAATGTAAATGGAGACCTTAAAGGCATAATTAGATCAATCAAAAATCAAATTAAAGACACATAAGAAATTTTAAAAGAGCACTAAACTTCTTGGTGATATTTTTAATAGTTAGAGGTCTCCACATGACAAGATAAGTCTTGGATTCAAAGAAGACCAAAATTAAAATAAAGAAAGGTAAAACTCAAATGAAAATGGACTATAAATAACTAATGGTACTGGTAGACTAAAAACTTATTCCTAAAATCTAAAATCTAAGACTAAAATTTGTCATCAACAAGTCAAGAAGGATGTGACTCCTTCAAGAGATAACAAAGGTAGAGGTGCATCATTCAACAATAGATAAACAAGGAATGTGAATCTTTTCAATGGTTACAATTTATCATGCAATCAATATAGACATATAGCTATGGATTGTAGACATCATGCTAGAATCAATTCATCATGGAGGAATAGGGTGAATGTCTATTTCAACATTAGAAGCAAAATTATATGTTATAATTATGATCAAAGAGGACATATTTCAAGGATTTATAAGATAAGGCATATGAGGAAGATTAGTCAAGATAAAAGGTCATACAATCATACTACTAAGAAGTGAATAAAGAAGTTAGACCCTATAAACAAGGTGGAGGAGGAGTAGAAGACTAAAGGAGAAGAATCTATGTTAGCTCAGACTACCTTTCACATACAAGATGAAGGCCTGAAATGGTAAATATATAGTGGTTTCTCAAGACACATGATAGGGGACAAGATCAATTTCATCTCATTAAATAAGTATGTTATAAGAACAGTAAGATTTGGAGATAACATAAATACCAATATAGTTGGCAAGGATATCTTGAGTTTGGACAATAGGAAGACCAAGAAATAAAATGTGTTATATGTGAAAGGTTTGAAACATAACCTACTTAGTGTAAGTCAAATTTTCAACCAAGGACCCACACTAACCTTTTATGATATAGGGTGTGATATAAGGAGATCCAAATAAGGAATGTTAATTGCCAATGCTAAGAGGACTAAGTACAATCTATATGTCTTAAATGAGAGCCAGAAGGAGAGATACTTTATGAGCATTATGGATGAAATTTAGCTATTGAAAAAAAAGTTTAGTTGACCTAAATTTTAATAACCTAGTCTAGATAAGCTCTAAGAAGTCTATGAAGAATATGCCTAAAATCACCAAACCTACAAACACACTTTGAAAGGCATGTCAACATGGTAAGCAAACTAGAATAAGGTTCAAGTCTAAGGAGTATTATACTACAAGACTTTTATAGTTAATACACATTGATATTTTTGGAACTATAAGAATTCAAAGCATTCAAGGGGATAAATAATTCATGTTACAAATAAATGACTACACAATAATTACTTGGGTAACATTCTTGAAAGAAAAGTTAGAAGCTCTTGACAAGTTCAAGGCATCCAAGGATCTTATTAATAATTAAAAGAATGGAAATATCAAGTGCCTAATATTTGATAAAGGATGAGAGTTTTGGTCTAATGATATTTATGAATTATACGAGGTTCATAGAATAAGGAGATAGTTCTCAGCATTTATGACACCTCAGTAGAATGGGGTAGTTAAAAGAAATAATATGATAGTTCAAGAAATGGCAATAACTATGCTAAATGAGTTTAGACTATCTGATGGATACTAGAAAGAGGTAGTGAGCACTATAGTCTACTTTTTTAAATAGAAGATAGATAAGTACTAATGTAAATATGACCCTTTATAAATTGTGGAAAGGTAGACCTACTAATGTGAAACACTTTAGAGTGTTTGGAAAAAATGTTTCATTAAAAGAGATGAGGAAGACTTAGCTAAGTTTGATTTTAGGTCTAATGAAGATATATTCTTAGGATAATCATCAATAAGCTTAGATTATAGATGATATAATAAGAGGTTACAGAAGATAGTAGTAAGAACCAATGTGAATATTGATGAGATAAGTTATGAAAAGTAACACTCATAATCAAAGGACACATCAAAGAATCTATATTTCAAAAATGAAGAAGAAACAATAGAGATAGATAGGGAAGAAGAAGTTGAGGAAAGAGAAGATTCAAAATGTCCTTAAAGATAGATTGAAAGAGACCATCCTAAATATAGGTCATTGGAAATAAGGATATAGGTATGCAAACAAGGAAAAGGATAATAAATAATCTAACTCAAGAAAATGTTGTTCTATTGTTCAAAATTGAACCTAAAAACCTTAGAGAGGCAAACAAAGATAATTTTTGGATAGGTGATATGAATGAGGAGTTAGATAAAATTGAAAAGAATGATACTTGGGAACTCATTCCTATGTCTAAATATAAGAATTCCATTGGCAATAAATGGGTGTTTAGGAACAAGTTGAATGAATATGGATAAGTCACTAAGAATAAGGCTAGATTGGTATACAAGGGGTATGCATAATTTCAATGGGTAGATTTTGAGGAGACCTTTCATATAGTATCAAGATTGGAGGCTACCATATTGTTTCTAGAATATGTAAGATTCAAAGGATTCAAGGTATATTAAATGGATGTCAAGTCAGTTTTTTTGAATGAAAACTTGGAAGAGGAGGTGTACATTGAGAAACTTAAGGTTTTCTCATTATCAGGTAATAAAGACTATGTTTGTAGATTGAAAAAGGATATTTATGATCTAAATTAAGCTCTTAGAGCTTGGTATTCCAAATTACATAAGTATTTATCTGGCCTTTTCATATGTGATGAAGAAGGAGTTTTAGATTTCCATGCTAAGAGAACCATCTTTATTTCTTGGATTACAAATCATTCAATCAGTAAAAAGGTATATTCATTTCACAAGTTAAGTACATAAGAGAGATGTTGAAGAAATTTGAGATGGAAGATTACAATGTTGTTATCACACCTATGATCACAAGGTGTAAGTTAATAAAGGAAGATGAATCTCCAAAGTGTAATCAAAGATCATATAGGTCAATGATTAGAAGTTTTCTATACACTAATACCTCTATACTTGATATCATGTAAGCAGTAGGCCTTGTGGGAAGATTTCAAGCAGACCCAAAGGAAAATCATTTACATGTAATCAAAAGGATACTAAGGTATCTCAAAGGAACTATTGAGTTTGGATTGTGGTATCTAAGGAGCAAGAAATTTAACTTGATAGCCTATATAGATGTAGATTAGGTAGGGAGTCTAGATGATAGGAAAAACACTACTAGAGGAGATTTATTTTTAGGAGAATGCCTAGTATTATGGATAAGCAAGAAGAAACCATCTATGTCATTATCTACTTGTGAGGCTAAATACATTGTAACAGCTTCATGTTGCACTCAGGTCCTATGGATGAGACAGACCTTAAAAGACTGCAACATGGAGTATGATAGTCTAAGTCCTATTTATTATGACAATACAAGTACCATAATCATATCAAATAATCTTGTGATACACTTATGAACTAATCACATTGCCATCAAGTATCATTTTCTAAGAAATCATGTAAGTAAATAAAGTGTTAAAAATCAATATGTTTCTACAAAGGATCAAATTACATACATTTTGACCAAGCCACTTCCAAAATCAACATTTGAACATCTAAAACAAGAATTGGGTGTAGTTCCTACCCCTAACATTCATTAAGGAAGTCAAGTTAATAGGGGGAGATAATCAAGTGGTTAATTAGATCTAATATTAGTTGAGTAGTGACAAGAAGGTATGCATGGATATAGGGGGAACATGTTTATATGTTGCTTCATAAACTCATAATCCTATGTGTTGAGTGTTTTGATTGAAATAGGTGTGATCCAAGAAGTTGTAGGTATCTCTTTGTCATTTATGACAAAGGGGAAGAAATTTTAGAATAAATATGAAATTTCTTATTGAGATAAGTTTCTAAGAGTGGTTGTCATCAATGCCAAAGGGGGAGATTTTTGAGTATGGTCATTGATGTTAAAGGTGCATCTTGTGAAAGTTGATGTCAAAGGAGACTAAGGATTATTTAGAGTGTTTTCATGGAAGGATGTTTTCATGAGAGATTATTTTAATTCAATAGATAATTTTAAGGCAACTAATGTATTATGGTTGCATGAAGGTACATGCCATTGATGTCAAAGTGCATAAGAAGCCTAGTAATGACATGAAGAGGCATGTGCATGAAAATTAATGAAAAGAATAATGTGAAAGGATTTTGACACTATTTTATCATGTATGTAAGGAATTTAATCATTTATGATAGTTTTAGGGTGAGCATATAGGGGTAGGACACTCAGTCTATGTTTGTATTTAGACCTTGCCTAACCTAATGAGGTATGAAGATCAGAATTCAAGGTAAATATGCATATATGAGCATGGATAGAGGTGATATAATTATTTTTAGGCATTATCACAAAATTTAAGGTCATATTTTTAAGAAAACTACATAAATAAGTGTTTTAAGCCTTCTAAAGTTAATAGAATGAGGTCTCAAAACCTGAAGTGTAACCTCTTCATGGTAATATGAGATGTTAATGAGATATGGGGAAGGGTATTAGATAAGATATCCAAGAAATAGTTTTGGATTAAATGGGTAGTTCTTTATGAATAATCATTAACACCAAAACCTATGTTAAGCCTCCCTAAAACCCTAATAAGGACCCAATGTGAAAGATATTTTTAAAATCAGATTAGAATGGATTAGAATGCCTATAAAATATATTATATAATGTAATAAACTCTCTTAGATACCTCTATGTGGTGGTGGTTAGTTAGATGATAGAGATAATGCATAGATATAAGCTTATTTGTCAAGAAGTTATTATAGATCTCAAAATTTGTATTGATAAAGAAGAAAAAATGGATGGCAGAAGAAGATAGAATCTTAATTTTAAATTCCATGATGATTTATAGATAGGTTATATTATTAAAGTGTTCTAATTTGGTCATCCAAGTTAGCCAGTCACAAATAAACTTAATGGTGTGAATATTGAAAAACCCAAATAGATATGAATAGATAGATATGAATGTTTGTGAATGATAGATTGATTCAAAAAAGTACATGAAGTATTTATGTATGAATTTTAAGTCATGATCATGATTTTAGAAGATTATAAGTTTAGTTCATGTAGTGAAAAAGTTTCTCACAAAATGACCTATCTAGTTTAGATAAGACTGTGTGATATAAGGTCAAGAAATTGTTCTACAAGACCAATATTTGGCATTAGACCATATGAATTTTATATCTAAGGATTTTTTGGAGATATTATAGTAACATTTTAATGTATCAGGAGTTATTAAAAATGTCTACACAGGTGTTTTAGGTCTAACTCATCATGACTAATTTTTAAGGTAAATTGGCAATTTTGAGTAAGTTACATAGATGTTCTTGAGATTTATATCTTGAGTGAAACTATTCCAAGCATTTGGTGATGACCTTGAGGTCATTTATAATTTGTATACATGTTTAATTTTTAATATTTTGGTAGATTAAGGGTGCTTAAGCCTCTTTTTTGCAAGATAGACTTTTGAGGTACACAAGTCTAATAGGGCAGTTTGTCCTAAAAGATCTTTCATTGTATGAAAGAAGACTACAGATCTGATCAAGCATGGATGAGGTGAGTATATTTTATTTTCTAATTTATTTAATGGTTTTTGACTATTGGATAAGGCCATCTAGTCCCAAGAGGATCAAGATTTGGTGCTAAGAGGATATACCTAATGTAATTAGGTCTTCATGAGACCTAAAGGATAAATGAGGCCTAATTGAATTTTTAAATTAAAAAGGGTATTCAAATTTAATTTTAATCATGTTCATAAGATGTTATATGTCCTATTTTATGGTTGAATTAAGAGGTTGAAGGTGTGTGGTGATGTAGGAGCATCACTCTTAGTGAACCTTTTTGTCTAAATTTTGGTTTTTCTGCATTCATGTAGGAGTGATGATGCTTTGGATTGATTTAAAACACCAAAAAAATTCTTATAATTCAAATTGGTAGTCTAGGAATACATATAAGTAGTCTAAATTTAAAAATGAATATAATCTTGCCAAAACTAGTTGTTTGCAAAATTTGAATTTCTTATGTATTTTAGGACCTACAACGGTGAATGAAAAGATTTAATAAGTTAATGAACAGTTTTAAAATTTCATTAGAGACCCCTTTAACCATTTAAAATTTTCTAAAGTGATATATGACTAGAAAATCAACTTTGGTGTGTTGTCACCTTTCTAAAATCTTGTCATGTAACGATTGAAAAGATTCAAAAAGTTAGTTACACTAGTTGTGTTTGATACAAAAGTTGAGAATTTTAATTTGTATATAGTTATTAAATGTTTTTATTAATCAATACTTTTAATTAATATAAGAAATAAGGCCCATGTTCAATAAAGTGTGTGTGACAGACCCCTACCTTGAGATTTTTGTCTTGGTTGCAGACTATATCTTTCTTGATTGATGATCAAATTGAATTGGATAATTATGATAAAGATTATTTAAGGATTATTTAATTTATTTTTAGACTATAATTTTCAAATAATATTTATCTAATCATTTGTTTTTCAAACTTATTCATGAATAGACCCCTATTTTAAAGTTGTTCTTTGTGTGTAGACTATATTGTGTTATTAAATGGAAAATTACTTTGAACTTGTATTTATAAATGTGAATAAATATTAATGTTATTTGATAGTGGGTGAATATCAATAAGGAATTAAAATAATCTCCAAGAATCATATAGGATAGATAAACAAACTCTATGTTTTCTTGTACCTTGTTTTGTTCACACAGACTGTGTGTTTGTTCTATGCAAGAAATAATATTTCCATTGACTTATAATAGCTTTGGTATTTTTAGGTAAGTTTATTCAGGGTGTTTAGGGGGCTCATTAAAACCATATTTTTCATTACTATGTGTTTTGATTATTCTATAATAACATAAGCCTATAGTTACATTATCTTCTTGCATAGTCAACTACAAATTGGGCTAGAAACCCTTAACATAGAATTGGGATGTAAGAATCATTGTTTGGATAGGTGTCACTAGGTCAAGATAGACATAATAAAGTTTTTATAGATATTTTAAATTTACACAAGTTAATTTTTTTTCAATCTTGATTGGTTATAGGCTCCTAAAAACCATAAACTATAGTTTTTTACATAATTCTATTTCCAACTATCCAAAATTAAAATTTTTTGGTAGTCTAATCTATCTTAGGATTTTCAAACTGATTAAAATGGTTTTAATTATGTAAAAACTCATTAGTATGGACTTTTATTGATTATATTGTGTTTAGTCTTGAGGAGGCCTATCTTGGGAAGTCTAGTGACTTTAATGTGGGTGTAAAGGTGGACTTAGATCTTGAAAATTGGTATACAGGTGGGTCTCAATAGACGACATCTAAAAATACTTTTGTGTTTTCTAAATTCTTTGTACTTTTTTTATACTAGTAATAAAATATGTTATAAAGGGCTACTAGGACAAGTCAAGAAACTAGAGAGTGTGATCAAAATAAAAAGGTTAAGATACAAACCCAAAGACCCTATACATCATTTTTGGTATCAGAGCCAAGATTAGATACCTGAGAACAAGTGGGAGAGAGAAGATCCTTTGGAAAAGAGAATAACATGTACTTTTTTGATAGATTACTTGAACAAGGATCACAATGCCACTTAGGAGAAATAGAGGAGCTATTAAAAGGAACCAAGGGAACCAATACATTGTGTTGGTAGAGCTGAGGGATGTTAGAGTTAGCTTTAATGCTAGGTTAACTATAGTATAATAAAACCAAAGAAGATGAGTCCTAACAGGGGACTTGAGTGATAAGGAAGATGAGCCACAAGACCATGATGAAGTAGAGGGAAAAGAAATAGTGGAAGGACCTAAAGAGTAGGGTATAGAGAGACTCATGAAGGTGATCATTGGTTAAGGATCCAAACCAAAGGTGAAATTACCCACCTATGAAGGTTGTCTTGATGGAATAGAACTCATGGATTGGGTGAATGAGTTAGACAAGTATTTTGAGTATGAAGAGGTATGTGATGAAAATAAGGTCAATTTTATAAGAACCAAAATAAAGGGGCATGTTTAATTATGGTGGGACTTCACACAATATGAGAGAATACAGAAGGTGAAGAACAAGATAAATTCTTGGGATATAATGGTTGCCAAGCTCAAAGGAAAATTTTACCAAGTGACTATGAGACAAACTTATTCAGACAATTGTAAAATTTGAAGAAAAAGTAAATGACTATGAAGGCATATATAGAAGAGTTCTATAAGCTGACCATCAGGTCAATAAATGTTGAGGAAGACAAAGAAAATATTTTAAGGTATTTTAATGGACTAAGGTATAACCTATAATATTAACTATCACTTGTTATCCTAAGAACACTAGAGGAGTATTACCAATTTACAATCAAGGCTGAAGATAATCTGAATAGGAATCATAATCAATAGAATAGAGGAAGGGGAAAACATTTTAGATGTATATGATAGAAAGGAGGTATATGTTTCTCACAAAGAGGCCATCAAGGTGAGTCAAGAAATTCACAAGAGTAGTCCACTAGTCGAAGAGGTGGATTTAGAGGTAGGAGATATTTTAACAGAGGTGGTTATGTATCAAGGGGTAGAGGATCAAGTGGATTCAAAAGAAGGTGTTTCAAGTGCAATAATTTTGCTATTCATAAGTCATGGGAATGTTTAGAGGACTAGTTAGTAAGAAGCCCAAGAAATTAAGGGAGAAATTAGATTGCATAAGGAGGTGAGAAAGAGAGTGTTTGCTATCCATCACACATGGAATAGCATGAAGTGGGATAATCATTGATCATGAGGAGGGTTTTAATCAAGCCACCCAAGGAGAAGGGTCCACCACAAAGGAAGACTCTCTTTAAGACATATTGCAAATTCCAAGGTAAGTGTTTCAAAATGGTCATATTTAGGAAGGATGGATAATCTTGTTTCAGTAGAAATGGTTAACAAGCTTGGGCTGATGAAATTACCTCATCCCACTCCATACAAAGTCTCTTGGTTGAATAAGGGATAAAAAGTATTGGTGAGTGAACAAAGTTGGGTAGAGTTCCAAATTGGAGGCTATAAAGATAAGGTTCTTTGTGAGGTCTTCCTAATGGATGTGTGACATGTGCTTCTTGGAAGGCTTTGGCAATATGATAAGCAAACCACTCATGATGGAAGAATGAAAATGTAAACATTGATGAAGGTTGGAGTTAGTCACACTTTTCTACCCTTGAAGGATGGGGAGAGTGATCAACAAGTTGGCTCACATGTGATGTTGGTAAGTGGTAAAGAATTTTTGAATGCCATGCATGAAGAAGAGATAGGATTTGTTTCTATAATAAAGCATAGGACTATTATGACAACCAATAAGATAAATGAGCTTCCTGAATAGATCCAATAAATGTTTGAGAATGATGAAAACATAGTTATTAGTGAGATTCCTAACACATTTCCACTTATGAGGAGCATAACACACCATATAGACTTTGTACCTAAATAAAGTATAAAAACAAGGCATCTTACAATATGACCCCACAAGAAAATATTGAAATAAAAATAAAAGTGTAGGAGTTACTTGACAAAGGGTTGATTAAAGAGAGATTGAGTCCATGTGTAGTTCCCATAGTGTTGGTTCTAAGGAAGGAATATGAATGGAGAATGTGTACTGATTCTAGGGCCATAAACAAGATCATCATAAGATATAAATTTATACTTCCCAAAATGGAGTATTTGATGAATTTATTGAGTGGAGTAAGCTACTTTTCCTAGATTGACCTCAAGAGTGGATATTATCAGATAAGAATTAGGTAATGTGATGAGTGGAATACTGATTTCAAGATAAATGAAGGTTTGTATGAGTGGATGGTCATGATATTTGATTTAACTAATGCACCTATCATATTTATGAGATTAACGAATGAGGTTCTAAAATATTTCATATGCAAGTTTTTATTAGTATATTTAGATGGCATACTAATCTACATCCAAAGTAAGGAGGAAAATCTTAACCATTTGGAGTTGGTTATGATAAAGTTGAAAGAAAAGAGGTTATTGATAAACCTCAAGAAGTGTGATTTAATGAAATTAGAGTTGTTGTACCTTGGATTTGTTATTTCATAAGGCATGATAAAAATGGAAAATAATAAGGTGAAGGAAATCATGGAGTGGTCAATAATTAGGACAACAAGAGAGGTAAGAAGTCTTCATGGTCTTTCAAATTTGTATAGGAAGTTAATAAGGAGTTTTAGTGGAATATGTGATCCCATCATTGACACTATCAAGGGAGAAAAGAAACATTTTGTGTGGAACGAAAAGGTAGAGAAGATATTCTAATACTTGAAGTAAAGAATCACAAAACAACCAATACTATCATTGCTATACTTCAACAAGGTATTCCAAATAGAGTGTGATGCAGTTGGTGTAGCCATAGGGGTTTTCCTAAGCCAAGAGAGAAGACCTAAAACTTATTTTAATGATAATTTGAATAATTCCAAGAAAAAGTATTCATCCTATGACTTGGAGTTTTATGCAATGGTGTAAACATTGAATAAATGAAGGCATTATCTCATTCCAAAGGAGTTCATAGTATACATGGATAATCATGCACTTTAATTCATTTATAATTAGCCCAAATTGAACCAAAGACATGTGAAATGGGGGAGTACATGTAAAATTTCACCTTCACCATCAAGCATAAATAAGGACAAAGTAACAAGGTTATAGATGCATTGAGAAAGAGAGTCTTATTGGTGCATGAGATTTAGTTTGAAAATTTTGGGATTGAGGAACTCAAATATTTGTATGAGGATGATGAAGAATTCAAGCAAGCATACCATGCATGCAAGCACTGAAGTAAACACAACAACGAGCCATAGTAAATTTATGTACTTCAATATGGACTACTATTCAAAGTAGTATAATTATGTGTGGCAAAAAGCTAAATAAGAGTAAATTTGATCCAAGATAAGCATAGTGGAAGCATGACAAGCCACTTTGGGCTTGATAAGACATTAGAGTTACTCACTAGGCACTAATTTTAACTTAGAATGCAAGTAGAAGTAAGAAAGTATGTGGAAAGGTGAAAGATTTGTCAAATGGAAAAAGGTAAGAACACTAATGTAGGTTTATATTATCCCTTTCTAGTCTCAAATAAGTCTTATGAATCCATAAGTATGGACTTTGTGATAGGATTGCCTAAAAAATAAAGAGGTTTTGATTTACTTTTTTTATTTATTGATAGATTCTCTAAGATGGCACACGTCATACCATATATAACTAATAATTATGCCACACATGTGGCCAATTTATTTTTCAAGGAGATAGTGAGAATTCATGGATTGCCCATGAACATTATTTATGATATAGATACAAAGTTTCTTAGTCACTTTTAGAGAACCTTGTGGAATAATCTAGGCATAAATTTTAGTTTAAGTTCAACTTACCACCCTCAGATAGATGGAAAAATTTATGTGGTGAATAGAAATTTAGGGAACTTGTTGAGGTGTTTATCTAGTGACCATCCCAAGCAATGTGATCTTGTGTCGCCTCAAATAGAGTTTGTTTATAATGATTCTACCAACAAGAGCATTGGTATGAGTCCATTCCAAGTAATTTATGGAATGTATCCTACAAGTGTATTTGAGGTCATAAACATCATCCAAATAGACAAGAGAAGCTCCAAAGGTAAAGAGTATTCAATGGAAAGGAAAGAGGTACATGAATAGGTAAGAAAACATTTCAAGTCTAGTGTTGATAAGTATAAGATACAAACAAATTTGAGTATAAGATAAGTGAATTTCTAGGTTGGAGACTTAGTGTTATCTCATCTTAGAAAGTAAATTTACACAAGGGGTGAATACAATAAGATAAAGATGAAAAAAATAGGTATGTACAAGATTCTCAGAAAGTTTGCAAATAATGCATATGAATTAGAGTTGCCTAGTGGGGTAGGAATTTCACCTATATTCAATATTTTACAATTGTACCATTAAAAATAATGTAATGAAGGAGGAAAAATATAAAATTATGTATCTACAATAGACCTAGATTGGGAAACACAATTTCAAAAGGCCAAGATAGAAAAGATGGAGTGCATATTAGATAAGCAGGTGATGAAGAGAACTAGAGACAAGCGATACTTCAAGTATATAGTCAAATGGAAGAATCACCCAATATAAGATGCCATGTGGATGACTGAGCATGACATAAATAGGTTAGGAAGTACTCTAAAAACAATCATGGACAATAGTCCATTAGTTCTTTTTCCTTTCCCTAGGAGTATGATGCAAGAACATCACTCTTAGGGAACCTTTTTATCTAAATTTTGTTTTGTTTTCATTTATGTATGAGTGATGATGTTTTTATAGGTATTTAAAATGCCCCAATCATTATTATAATTAAAATTTTTAGTCTAAGAATGCATAAAGGTAGTCTAAATTTCAAAATGAATATTTTCTTGCTAAATCTAGTTGTTTGCAAAATTTGAATTTCTTGTGTGTTTTAGGACCTACAGGGGTGAATGAAAATCTTGAATAAGTTCATGAAAAAGTTTAAAATGTCATTATATATTCCTTTAAACATTTACAAGGCTATAAAGTGATATATTCCTATAAAAACAACTTTGTTGTGTTGTAACCTTTATAAAACCTTGTCATGTAACCTTTGAAAGGCTTCAAAAAGTTGGTTACACCAATTATGTTCAATAAAAAAGGTGAGAATTTTTAGTTTTAGACAATTATTTGTTGTTTTTACAAATCAATACTTTGAATGAATAGAATAAATAAGGCCCCTGTTCAAAAAAGTGTGTGTGATAGACCCCTGCTTTGATCTTTTTGCCTTGGTTACAGATTGTATCTTTCCTGATTGATGATAAAAAGGAATTGGATAACTATGATAAATGTTATTTAAGGATTTTAATTGTATTTTTAGACTATATTTTTCAATTAATAGTGATCAAATCATTTTGTGTTCAAACTTATTCATGAATAGACCCCTGCTTTGAAGTTATTCTTTGTGTGTAGACTATATTATGTTGTTAAGAGGAAAACTACTTTGAAATGTTATTTCCAAATGTGAATAAAGATTAATGTTATTTAATATTGGGTAAATATCAATAATTATTTCAAATAATCTCCAAGAATCATATAGGATAGATAAACAAACTCTATGTTTTCATGTACCCTATTTTATTCACACAGACTATGTGTTTATTTTATGTAGGAAATTATCTTTCCATACACTTAAAATATATTTGGTATGTTTATTTAAGTTTATTGAGGGTGTTTATAGGCTAATTTATAACCTATTTTGAATTAAATTATATATTTTTTATTTTACAAGAACATAGTCCTGTAGTTACATTGTCTTCTTGCACAATCAAATATAGATTGGGATAGAAACTCTTGGAAGAGAATTAGGAGGTAAGAAACATTGATTGGATAGGTTAAACCAAGTCAATATATAAATAATAAATATTTAAAATATCCTTGAAATACCTTGAAACATACACAAGTGAATTTTGTTCACTTTTGGTTGGTGACAAGCTCCTAAAAATCCTAAACTAGGGTTTCTTGCATAACTATATTTCCAACCATCCAAAATTCACAAGTTTTGGTATTTTGATCGATTTTGGGATGATAAAAATTATTCACATGGTTTTAAGTGTGTAAAAAATCATTTTTATGGACCTTTTTTTTACTATCTTGTGTTTAGGCTTGAGGAGGCCTAATTGGGGAAGGTTAGTGACTTGAAAGTTGGTCTACGTGTGGACTTAGATCTTGAAAATTGGTATATAGGTGGGTATCAATAAAGGGTAAATATAAATACTTTTGGTTTGTCCAAATTATTTTTAATTTTTACTTAATATTAATAAAACAGAGTATAAAGGGATATTAAGAAGAGTCAAGAAGCTAGAGAGTGTGATCAAAAGAATAGGGGTAAGATACAAACCCAAGGAACCTTTGCATCATGTGCTTGACCAAGTAGTGTGTGAACATGAGAATAGTATATATAAAATATGGTTTAGGGATATTTAAGTATATGAAACATAAGAAAATAAAATCTTGCATAGTTGAATAAAAGGAGGTCTTGAAATGAGACCATAACATAAGATCAGAGGTGTGTTGATCACAATTCATGAGGTGGATGAGTTGGTGCTGAGTCACTTAGGGATTTGGTGATTCCTTAAAAGTAGGTGATTTATCGATCCTAGTCAAGTGGGTTCTTGACTTAATTGGGGTTGGTTCTTTAAGTTGAATTGGTGCTCAATAAAATTTTCCCTTTTGTTTTATAGGACTGTAGTCTATTTATAGATATCACAATGTGTTTTCTTTCCCTTGAGGGTTTCCCACTCATATATTTGTTTTCTTATTCTCATGTGAATATTTAATTATGAATTTTTATATTTTTGTATTTCTTTCATGGTTCAAGGAATAAGTATAATTTTTAGAAAGTTTTAAACACTGATTCACCCCCCCTCGGCGATTGTGATTCCAATACTTATGTTGATGACCTAGTCCTATTTTTCCCAAAATGATTAAAATTTAATTATATTAAAATTATTCATGTTATAAACCTATATAAACTTTCCTAATTACTAAACACTAATGTCTAATACAAACACTAGCATCAACATAATTGTCCTGGCTCGAAGTAAGTGTCTAGTGCCTTGAAGTCATCATTTTTGAAAATGATATGTTTCTTAATGTTCAACCTAAGTTATTTAATGTGAGTTAATTTTACAAAGGGATTGGTATAAATACAATATCAATAATCATTCATTCCTTACCTAAAAAATACTAAAAGAGACCAAGGCAACTTCTCAAAAGCACTCTATCAAGCACTCAATTCAATAAATCTTCCCTATTTCCATACCAGTCACATGAACAACACATTTATAGGTTTGAAGTACTTAAAGAGATATCCAATAAAATGATTTTACATGTTACAAGCTACGTCAATGTTGTACTTAAATTTCACATATTTTATGCTTCACACACAAGGCATGTAGGGGAAAACTACACCAATTTGAGGCCTTATTCAAATTATTGTATATATAGGTAGTGATCACTGATAGAGGGGTACTTTGGATTAGATTGGGACTATGTGCTCACTAGCCCATTTTTCTCTAAGGTCATTATAAAAATGAAGAACTAGGGTTTTCAAAATTCATGATGAGTGATAGTCCATGATCTAGATCTAAATGCACTAGAGTAAAGGTGAATTCAAACCCAAAAGAATCTAGGTGGTTGTATCCTTTTCTATCATGTGTTCTATATAGGACACTTACATCAAACCCATATAGTAGCATTGATTCAACCATCCTAAGATGATATTATTGTCTAAAGCTCCATAAACATCATATCTAGAATCTAATGACTATTCCAAAATCATCTTCCAAACTAATTTATGACTTTTTTATAACCAACACTATAATAGCCTAAGAACCAATTAATTTTATTACTTCTTTATCATTTCCATATCTAACATAGCCATACTTTCTATATTTATCTATTCTCAACATAAGAAATCTAGTGTATGTTTATATTTGAGTTTATCACCTAATTGGACTACTATAGATCTGATTATCACCCTTGTGCATTATCTTTTATATGTTATTAACCCTATATACTCCAAAAGTAGGATCCCTACCCATATTAGGGTTAAACATTCCCTCTCTTTTGATGTTTATTTATGAACAAGTGATATTTCCCTCTCTTGAAAAATGTTGAGTGATGTAATATAGAGATATAAAATTATATGTGTTGTAATTGATCTATCTAGGAGTGTAGAAGTTTTATAAGGTAGTGAAAAAATTAGAATTAAACCTCTGGTGGTAGTGCTACATCTCTTGGATATCTATTTCAAGTAGGCTATTTAATGGAGCCCCATACCCATAATTCATGCCCTAGATTATATCAATAATAATCCTAAAAATGAGAGGATACAAGTCCTATAATTACTTCCAAAACTTTCTCAATACATCTAATCCAATATATGTAACTAGGACTAAGATTTGGATTGAACAACAAGATTGTATTCATTTTTTCCCATCATACAAACATTAAAAAATGGTTCATTGGATACCACTAAATGAATGGTGGTACAACACTTCCAACCATGTCTCTTCTAAAAAGTCTTTGTTATCAACCAAAATTACACCCTAAGCTAGGCAAGGAGATTTTTCATGACTCCTTTCTCAAACCCTGGTTGAACAATGGGAACAACCCAAGGCTATGGCTCACCTATGTTGGGGTTGAACCTCTAGAGTAGTTTGGTTTCCTCTTTGATGCTCACCTAAAACTAAAACTAAGCCTAATGATTCATGGTAAAAGAGTTAGAAAGAGAGTAAGGTATCCTACAAAAATTAATAGGGTGATGCAAAAAATTTAAAAGAGAACTCCCATAAACTTGAACCCGCACTAGATTAGCAAAGGATAGTACTAGCTTGTACAACCTTAAGATCAAGCTAGTTTACATAGGTATTTCATAGGAGAGTTTTAGAGTATAACACTAACCTAGACCTACATATAACAATGAAAACATTCTAGACAAAGTTAGGAAAGAAGGATGAGTGAGGAATATTATCCTTCACACAATGCCACTATGAACAACTAGTAAAACAAAGATTCAAGGCCAAAGATAGGCAAATAAAGTCCTATTATATTAAGAGGTAGTTCTTACAAATAATTGATAATGTCAAGCCTAATCAATCCAAGTATACTTTATAGTATCTCAAGGAATGTCCTATCTCTCAGAAAGAAAGTATCCAATCTGAAGTCTTTAAGTGATGCTTTTAAAATGGAGAGAAAGGGTTCATATAGGAGAAAGGGGAAGAGGAGAGGAAAAATACATTGTTCATGATCATTAATGAGTTATCAATTCTAAGAGATGTTTCACCAAGCTTTTGGTCCAATCAAAATAGGTCATCATGAGAAATATATTTGTGATTTACTCAAAAACCTTCAAATCATTCTATTTTGATCAGGCTACACTAGAATACAAGCATTTTCCAAAAGTGGTGAATCATGATCTAGATGAAAATAAATGCTCCAACTACTTTACAAAACCCTAGGTTTTGATCTATTGATATTTTGATAGATCTCATCAAGAAGATAAAATATTTGTAATTCTTAGGGACATGTCATCCCTGTCTTGAATGGTGGTTTGTCAAGGGCCTAACTTGGGATGATCTCCTTGCTAATCACATATCTATTCTTGTGCCTTGAATCATAGACCGAGATAACTATTGGTGAAAACTAATATAAGGATATTGGTTTTCCTATACTTTTAAATATATATAGAACTATTTTTCATGCCAAGTCCTTATTCAAGTCCACATTGAGCTTATTTCCTTTGCTTCTTTGGCCAACTCAGGTTGGACTCGAGTTTGGGATATTTTATTTTCTTGTCAAGTCAAGTCCATTAATCTTTTATAAATTTTCATCAAAACATCTTGACTTGAATCTTTGATATTGCATATAGGTAATCAACCTAGGTCACTGACCATTTGACTCTATTTCACTATGTTAGATCTTGATATTTGATTAAACATAGACCATAGATCTTTTGCGACCCACTATCTTAAGCTCAATCTCTCATTGGTTTTTTAGATTTACTGACCATTTGATCTTCATCTCACCATAGATATCCTTAACATGATGAAATGTGCACTATTTGATTTTCTCAGGCCCATTATTTTCATTCAAATGGTCATTTCCTAGAGCTTGAAATTAACATCTATATGAATGTCTACCATTTCTGACCAACTTTGTAATTTTATATCTAGAAGCCAAAAGCTTGTGGAGGCACCAAATTTTTAGAGAATGGACCTAATGCCAATAAGAACAAACCCTTTTGATCTACCAGCCATTTGAGCTTTCCATGTGCTTTTATAGAATGTTTAAGTCAACTAGTTTATGTGACTTTGCATGACATCTTGATGATGGTCTAACCAAAAATGGCTAAGTATGGAAAATTAGCAAATTATGCATTAGGAGCCAAATTTTCCCATGCATATCTTTCATTACACTATATTAAATGAGATAAAACTTGGTGCTTATGAAATAGGATCCATAATGAACAAACCTATGTGATTTTTTCTTATTAACTCATCCATACATGTAAGATCTAACACCATGAATATGTCTTCTTAAACCTCTTTAACACTGTAGATAAATATCTAGATAAGTTCTAAATGCGAAGTAGACCAAATGGATACCATAAAATTTCATGCTTATTTATAGCACTCCATAGGGTCTCTACAACTTAGACTAGTATTTAGAATTGACAAATTATATTTCAAGTGGACCAAAAGTGCTTTTAAAGCCTATGAACTTCATGGTCTCTCTAGTCCACTCATTCTATTAGGATAAAATAAAACATAGATTTATCCCCAAATCACATACAAGAGAAAATATGAAATGAATCAATCAAACATACAAAAAATAATTATAAACATGCACAAAATAAGTGACCAAATTTAACATGGTTCACCCAAGATGCGCCACATCCACCAAACTTGTCTAGTATATTATTTCAACCAATACAAGGGAGAAACAAATCCTACAACAAAACCTGTTACACCTCTCTACCTTATCTACCTCCTCTCTATGTAAAATAATCTTCTCTTTCCTCTTAGCCATATCTCTATTCATTTTTAGGGTGGAAAAACACTTAAACATAACCTCTACAATCAGATCTGGAAACCTATAATCAATGGCCTAGATTGACTATTAAATTACAATTTTACAAGGAAATTTTAATAAAATTTCCCTTTTGGGGAATTATGAATCCCCCCTTACAACCCACATCTCCATTATGGATAAAAATAATGGGATCCAAAACATGAATAAAAAAAACATCAAAATTTTAATCTATGATCTTGGAAGATAATTAGGATCCACACCCAACAATCTCCCACTTGGAGACTAATTGTAGAAACTCCACCACTACTATATCCACTATAGTATCTAGACTTGGACAAGTCCATTAATTTAATTATCATCCATGAAGACCAAATGAAGCTAAACAAATATTCAGCTTCTCTCTTATAACTACCTTCATCATCATATCCACAGGATTTTTACTATTATGTATCTTATCCAATTGTAGTTGTTCTATCACTGAATGAATAAAATGATACCACAACTAAATATATTTTATTCTATAGTGAAAATCTTAGTTTTTGGCTAGATGGATTACACTCTGACTATCACTATATAGAGTACATATTTCTTGACTATGTCCCAATTTTTCCATCAACCTCTATAACCATATTATTTCCTTGCTTGATTCTATAGCAACAACATACTCAAACTCTATGGTTGAAAGTGCCACAACCTTATGTAACCATGATATCCAAATAATTTCTATACCACCTAATATAAACACATACCCTAGTACTTCTTCTACTATCCAATTCACCTACCATATTTGAGTTAACATATCCATATAATGTCACATCTAATCCACCATAGCTTAACATTGTATCTATGGTCACTCTTAAGTAATGAAGGATCCATTTTAATTCCTTCCAATGTTCCTTTCCTAGTTAAATCATGAACCTACTCACCACTCCCACTACATGTACAATGTCTGGCCTCGTACACACCATTGCATACATTAAACTTCCAACTATTCATGAGTATGTAATTTAGACATCAATTTATTTTATCCTTGTGCTATAGGACATTATTCTTTTGTTAATTTAAAGTGTGCAGCCAAAGGTGTCCCAATTCAATTTGCATATTGAATATTAAATCTTTCCAACACTTTTCTGATGTACTCTCCCTATGATAATTATAACATCCTATTCTTTCTATCTCTTGTTATCCTTATACCAATGATATGTTTAGCTATACCTAGATACTTCATATAAAAGATATCACTTAACTTTTTCTTGAATATATTAATATTGTGCATGTTGGAACCAACTATAAGCATATCATCTACATATAAAATCAAAATAGTGTAGCTACCATTTTTAAAACTTTTAAAATAGACACAATGGTTTGAATGACATCTACAATAACCATGTTCTATCATAAAACTATAAAATTTCAAATATCATTGTCTTGGAGCTTGTTTTATGCCATATAAACTCTTTTTTAACCTACACACCATTTTCTCCTTACCTTTGAATTTGTATCCCTATGGCTACTCCATATATATTTCCTCCTCCTAGTCACCATGAAGAAATGCAGCCTTCACATCTAATTATTCAAGGAAAAAATATTTTATTACTACCAAACTTAAAACAACTCTTATAGAAGTCATTTTAACTACTAGAGAAAATATTTCATCAAATTCTATACCTTTCTTTTGTGCCAAACCTTTAACCACCATTCTAGACTTGAATTTATTTTTACCTTCATTCTCCTCCTTTATTTTGTATACCCAGTTATTCTACGATGCCTTCTTTCCTTTGGGAAGCTCTACCAAATCCCATATCTTGTTTTCCAATAGAGAATCATACTCCTCATCCATAGCTTTCTCCTAATTATCCTTCGCATCAATCTACACTACTTATTCATAGATTTCTATCTCACCACCATCAATAAGTAATAAATAATATAAATAAGGAGAAAAATTATTAGGTGGTTTACTTACTCTTGTAAATCTTCTAATAGGGATTTGAGGTACATGTTCCTATTGCACATTTTGATTAGGAACTTCTAAAACATGTTTTTTTGGAATGTCTTCTAATACTATATATTCCCTTTTAGATTCTTCTTGCTTCTTTCCTACAACTAGTTCTTCTACATGACTTTTTCATGGAACACAACATCTCTACTCCTAATTATTTTCTTATCTTCTAGATTCCACAACTAAAATCCATAACCATTAGTTTCATAACTAATAAATGTACATTTCTGAGACTTAGCTTCTAACTTATTCCTATGATATTTGTCAATATAATAAAATGCTTCACAACCAAAAACTCTTAGAAAATAATAATCTACCTTATTTATACTCCATGCCTCCTCTAGTATTCCACCATCTAAAGCAATCAAAGGTCCTCTATTTATCAGATAAATTATAGTAGTAACAACATCTACCCAGAACTATAAAACCTACATGTAATCTCATAATCTGGCATGATCCATAATAGTCTTATTTATTTTTTATGACAGACCATTATGTTGTGTTATTCCTAGAACTATTTTCTATCTATGAATTCCACTTTCTAAATATTAATTAGAAGTGTTACTATAATACTCACCTCCATTATCTGATATGAGACATTTTAGTTTTAAACCTATTTCATTTTCAACTAAAGCTTTTGATTTCTTGAATGTATCAAAAACATCAGACTTCTTTTTTATACAATATACCCAAACCTTCCTAGTTATATCATCAATAAGGGTAACGTAATAATTTGAACCACCAAGTGAAGATACTTGAGCTGGACCCCATACATTTGTATACACAGGCTCTAATTTTTTATCTTTCTTGGTTGGTCCAACCCTAATAAACCTCACAAATTTTTATTTCCATATATGTAGTGCTCAAAAAAATCTAGATCTAATTCTTTTAGACCTGGTAGTTTATCTTTTGCATATAAGGTTTTCATTCCCTTTTCACTCATGTGGCCAAGTCTGTAATGCCACAAAGCTCCATCTTTACCTATAGTAGCTATAACACAAGATAAATTAACATTATCTATAGATAAATATAAAGTGCTTACTTTCTTACCTTTTGTAACCACTAATGAACCCTTTGTAACCTTCCATGATTTGACTGTAAATGTGACCATACAACCCTCATTACCTAGTTACCCTACAAAGATCAAATTTCTCCTCAAGCTCAGAACATGCCTGACATCCTTCAGCACCTAAGAGTTTTCATTCTATAATTTAGCCTAAACACTTTCTTTATAATAATACTATAGGGTTCATCATCACTAAGGTAAACATTCCCATAATTACCTTGAACATAATCTATTAAATAATGTCTATGAGGGGTAGCATGAAAAGAAGCACCTAAATCTAAAACCCAATTTTCCACAATATTATCCAAAGAAAGTATAAGAGCATCTTGTAGTACATCACCTACTACATTTTATTCTCTATTACCATCCTATTGGTCCTTACCTAATTTATCCTTTTGAAACTAGCACTCTTTCTTTGTGTGTCATGGCTTACCACAGATCCAACATTCCATTTTACCTCTTGATTTAGATCTTATACCCCCTTTTGTATGTTCCATGGTTTCCTCTTTGTCTATTCTTTTTCCTTCCTCTACTCTCCACTATTAGTGCATTTACAGATATAGATGTTTCACTTGTACTTTTACTTCACATTTCCTTACTTAGGATAACACCCATCACATCTTCAAACTTTATTTTATCATTATTAGATGCAAAGTGGCTTACTGCCATTACCAAGCTATTCCAGCTTTCAGGCAAGGAAGAAAAAATGATAAGAACCCTAACTTCATTAAATTTAATATTTATAGAATGTAACTGATTAGTGATTATGTTAAACTCATATAAATTATTTGGTACTAAACCATTTTCAGACATTTTCATATTGAATAATTTTTTCATCAAAAATATTTTATTTAAAGCACAAGGTTTTTCATATAATTTTCCTAATGCACTCATAAGACCTTCTGTTATCTTTTCTTTTGATATGTTGAATGATACAAAAGATGCAAGGCACATCCATATAGTTCTAAGGGTTTTTTGATCTAATAGTTCCCAAGTTTCATCTAACATTGTCGATGACTTCTTGGCTTGCCCTCCCAATGGCAAATACAGGTCCTTTTGGTAAAGGTAATCCTCCATCTACATCTTCCACAATCTAAAGTTTTGTCTATTAAACTTCTCCACCATAGATTTATTTTTATCTGCCATAGCTCCCACTCGAGGTCAAACCCTTTCCTTCTTGTGATTTAAAATTATGAAAACAAAACCTTTGCTCTGATACCACTTGCTAGGATAAAATAAAACACAAATTTATCCACAAATCACATATAAGAGAAACTATGAAACAAATTAATCAAACATATAAAAAATAATCATAAACATGCACAAAATAAGAGACACCATATTTAACATGGTTCACCTAAGATGGGCTACATCCACCAAACTTGTCCAATATATTATTTCTAAGAATACAAGGGAGAAACAAATATTACAACAAAACCTATTACACTTTTCTACCTTCTCTGCCTCCAAACCCACATTGATGTGCATGGCCCTCAGACACCCCATCAAAGGTGTCATCCCCTATGGAACCCATAAGGGGTGAAAATTCCCCTCTGCAATCCCCATTGCCATTGTAGATATAAATAATGGGATCCAAAACTTGACTAAAAAAACATCAAAATTTTAACCTTTGATCTTGAAAGATAATTAGGCTTCACACCCAACACATTTCATCTAGACCTTATTCAACCATTTGATCAATAAATAACACTACCTCAATATATTTAGTAACTTGGCACATGCTTAGTATGTAGGAACAATATGGCTAACATCTTTGGTGACTCATAGGGAAGCATGCTTACTATTCATGATAACCCAATTCATTTACTAGTTTGATCTATTGGGTATGGATTCAATACTCTATAGTTGAGATTGACCATGATAAATATATGAGGATACCTCTCTCTAGAACCTCCTCTTGAAATAAAAGGACCAAAACAAAAAAACATAGGAAAATACATGAAAGTAAATATAGAAACAAAATAACCTACTAAACAAATGTTCACACAAATACTTAGAGAAAAGCATGAAACCTACTCTAATCTATACAAGGTTATAAATACCATCCTTTTGGGTCAAATGGGAAACTATTCTATGTGTATTAGAGATTTGAAACATACTTTCCATTTTTTTATAGGTATTATCTATAGCTAAGAGCAAATGAATGCTCATGTCTTCAAGGGGAGGCAACTGATTCCTTTGACACATGCTCAAATGGATGAAAAGGGGTAAACATTTCTCCAATGTAGACATATTGGATTATTTATTTAAGGTTCACTCTAACATTAACTATAGGGGCATCTAAAAGATCTTATATTATTAATTTTATGTACATTGGTTGGAATCATGGGCCTAAAACCCAATCATCATGCTCCTAGATATGTGTTCTTTATAAGAATAGCTTCAATTTTTCTCCTTTTATGCACTGCTAATCATGAACATATAGATCAACTTAATCCATATCCTTTGTCACATCTATAGGACCAAAATCTAAGAGAGATGAGTCTCATCCAAAAATCAAAAGATTTGGTTGAAAGATAATTCAAGAAAAAAGAACAACACAATTCAAATAATGCTATCTCTAAGAAGAGATGTTTTATTAATCAAATTTGCAGACCCAAACATATGCCTATCTCTAAGAAGAGATGTCTAATTTCCATTTTAGGTTACATATTAATTTATACATGTTTTGAAGGTGGGGGGAGGATGTGGAAGGTCACAAATATTGAGGGAGATGAATTGGTTTGACTTCCATGATTTACAATAATACAAAATTTGAGGAATTACTATTTTTAGAAACTTACTATTTTTAGATTGCACTACTAAAATTGAAATTTTGGGCACTTCCATTGGGTTTTTGGGGATAAAAATTATTCAATAAAATATTCATGCCATCTTACCATGTTATCCTCATTCTTATCTTTCCAATAGTTGAAACGGTGAGTCAATTGGAGCTACAGTGTAAAAGTTATGGCTCCCAGAAGTTCTATCATCAATTAGGGTGGACCCATCACTTGAATTGTTACTTGAATCATTCCTCCCTTATTGAGAAGTAATGGTCCTCATTACATCAATATTTTTAATCAAGTGTGGTAGTTTTACTTTGATTTGATTCTTGATGCATACTTGGAATGGACTATGATTTATGGAACTATGCAGGGCTCGATTGTTCACCATTTCTATCTGACCATCAGTCTATGGATAGAAGGCTATGAAATTATTTATTTTGGTATCTATTTACTTATGTTATGTTTTTTATGTAGTTAGGGCTATAACATTGGCCCTTTTGGACTCTTGTGGCTTGACCACCATGAGAACAAATTTCTTGGCACTAATCAGAGAGATAAATGTAGAAGGTGGTACCTCTGGTACCCTATAACACTGTGTTCCAAGAGTGAGAGTAATCCTTTAAGTTCTTGACTCATAAATGCCACATTGATCATACATGAATGGCTAACCAAAGAGTACATCACAAACATCTAGATTGACCAAATCATATAAGACCTCATCTTGGAAAGGTTTTATTGCATATGAGAGAAGACATTGGTGGGTGACACAGAGGTTTTTCCTTAGACTCAACCATCCAATATTGTATGGATTTAGATGAGGTTTCATGGATATATTTAGGATTTTCAAAACATTAGTAGAGATTAAATTCTTTTGACTTCCACTATCAAGAATGAAATGTAGAGGCTTACCTTTCACCCATAACTTAGAGTGAAACAAACTTTCCTTATCGTCTAGCCTCTCTCATGGGTCTATGATGAAGCAACAATGGCTTTGGGCTTAGTATCTAAAATTTCTTATTCAACCTCTTCAATTTCAAGGTTTGAATGAGGTAGAGTAGTAGATGTTGAGGATTGTGACTCAGAAAGTAGGGGCTTGATGGCTTGACATTCTTCTTTGGAGTGAGTTTTAGATTTGTGATAATCACATCACTTCCCAGTCTTTCCTTCCTTTGGTTCCAATTTTGGCCTCATGTTTGACCTTCTTTGTCACCTTTCCATTTTTAAGGCTGACTCTTCATATGCATTCATCCATGCTTCTACTTAATCTTCACTA
>JARHVA010001424.1:297500-312500 GCA_037957365.1 Torreya grandis | reverse complement strand
GTCTTACTATGATGTAGTTATCTAGTATAGAATAATGACTAGGTCTAATGAAACCAACTTCATTATACTTGATTTTCTATTTCCTTTTTGCTGATATATTAAGATGTGGGATAAAGAAGTGTACTCATTTTAATTGATAGAACATTCTCACTTTACCCTTATAATGAGTTTTATAAAAAATAGGTTAGTGGGATGATAGTGTTGAGTTGACCTTAATTACCACTCTATTAATAAGCACTACCTACATAGCCAATACTCCAAGGAGGGCCTCAAACTTATGTAGTTATTCCCAAGTGCGGGATTGTGTTTGCCCAATGGTGAAATATACTATATGAGGATGTATGTAGTGATATTTCTTAGATCTTTAAAAATATAAGTCATATGATGCTCTATTAATTCCTTAGACCTTTTATATGACTACCCCTATGATTGATAAATAAATAAGGATTAATAGCGTAAAACATCTCAGTTTTGCAATTGATTGAATGAGATTTGGTAAGTGATTACTTAGTACTTTCTAGATGAGGAATGAGAAGGATTAGAATTGTATTTATACCACATCCTTGTAATTATCTCAATATATTTATCAATAAAATAAATGGATGACCCATAATTTTCAAAACATTTTCCATTTGGATGACTTTTGGAAACTAGACACTAGATAAGGATCTAGACACTATTGATAGTGGCAGTGTCCCCATATTGTTGGTAGTGTCTAGAAGGGTATAAAATAGGTATGGATATAAAACTAATTATGAAGGATGTTATATGTTTTTATATTTCTATAAATTTTAGTGTACTTGGTTCATTATAATGATATGAATTAGACTAAGAGATAAGAATTTAGGTATAGTGAAATGGAGAATGCAATCCTTTTGATAATAGGGATGTCTAAAATTAAATGGTGGGGCTATAATTTATATTTTTCACGTGTACAAGACTAATATTCTATAAATATCTAGTTTTAGTATCTACATTTCCCCTACCCCTTTAATATATTAATGCCTAAGGATGAAATTACTAGTTTAAAGGAAATATATCTATGCCTAGTGTGTACAACACACCTTGCCTTTGCTTGAGCCAAATCTAAGTGATTTTATGGTGTGTGAAATATAAAAAATAAAATATTACAATATAAATTAGTTCATATAATCTAAAATTTGAAATAACTGAAAGGTTTGAAAATAAATAGAGCAAGGAAGGAGTACATATGTGTGTTGATGTAACCATGTTGCCTTTTGATGCTTTGACTTGGTAAAGGTGCTTCCTTATGAAGCATTAAAGATGGAAGAGGTTTAAACCTAAGCCTTTAAATAAATTAATAAGGATTCTTGAAGGTATTATTTCCCCAATATAGTTCAAGGGATGACTTCATGTCCATTTAGATCATTACATATCAATCACAAAACTCAAATGTGAATATGTAATCTAGTGAAGGTGAGTGGTTTAATAAATGTATCCTATAAATATGGAAATATTGGATGATTTAATCACTCCAACCTATAAATATGGTTATTTTTAATGATTTAATCAATTTAAATTATAAATAACACAACTTATGTAGTAGAAAAGACTCAAGAATAGTATATCTTGGTATAATTGGTAAGTCTTGGTGAATAGTATAATTAGTAATTTTTGTAATTTTAAATTCAATAGCATGGAATATACACATATAATATGTATCAAATAGAGTATATTTGTCATAAAAAAAATTATTTCAAATCTATGCAAAGTAGGTGCAATGTATAGGATTCTGACTCAAGTGTATATCTGAATCATAAAACTTAACTAGAGACTATGTAAATGTGGAGTTCATGTATTTATGACATGAACCCACTAAAATAGAAAGATATTGAGAAAATGTGTAAGTGTGGATGTCATGAATTTATTACATAACCTCATTGAAATCTATAAACTATGAAAAATGTGGATCCCATGTTTTTATGACATTTCCCCACTAATATAACACTCCCCAGTGAGGTGAGGCAAATAGAATCTGGTTGTTACCTTATCTCAAAATGAAAAGGTAGTTGTATAATCTATATATGAATCATGTAATATATAGGGGTAACATGTATAGGCATATTTATGTAGACTTTTTTTCTAAATTATATAACACCTCAGTTGTGTAGACTTGGAAAATACATATCATGGATGTGCTTCAGCTTTTAGACCTTTCTTGCTACCAAAAAGATCTCATACACTATCTATTTGTGCCTAATTGCTTATATCTTAGTCAAACCAGTTTTATTAGAATGAATCAAACCTTATATCTTTCCAAAAATGTTATAAACATGATTATCTTCCATCTCTACAAGTAATGGACCTCTACCTATTTTCCAACTACCTAGACACTTGTGTCCCAATCAGATGCCCACATCAATGCAAGTTTCCTATCCCAATGGAAGTGTATTGTTCCATAAATTCATCTAATTTTTAAAATAAACACATTCCTATGTTTTATGTAAGTATTTTAATGTGAGATATTCTGCAAATAGATTGATATAAATATTAGATCAATCTTCATTCATTCCACACCTAACACATATCTAGTACAAAACTAAAAGTACTTAAGTAATAACTGAAGTGAGCAAATCTGGAAAATCTTGAATTAATGAAGGAGCATTCCATTAGCCATATTTTCCAAGTTATAATCTACATCATTATTTTACTTTATTATCACATATTTCATGATTCAAACACAAGCCAACATGTAGGGGAGAACTATATAAACATGAAGCCCTCTTCAGAGTATTGGATATATAAGTGGTTTTTATTATTAGTTGGGTATTTGGGGTAGCTAAAAATGATGTACCCACTAACCTTTTTTTCCCACAATGAATATGAATATGAATAACTAGGGTTTTTCTATTTGATAACGAGTGATAGTCCATGAACTAGATATGAATAAACTAGAGAAAAGGCAATGTACAACCTAGAAGCATCTAGGTGGTTTATTCTAATTTTATTAGGTATTTCATATTGGATACATGCATCTAATTTAGAAAGTAGTGTCAACACAATCATAGTAGGTTGAGACAAGTGTCCATGGCTGAAAAGGTATAATTTATAGAATTAGGTGACTGATCTATAATCTATATCCAATCTAATTTATGTGTGTCCTAGATCTAGATCTATATTATCATTATAATAAGCTACGTATCTTTTTTTCATTATCATTATAATAGCTATCATAGCTAAACTTTCTATATTTAATATATCTTAGCATAATAAATTTAATACATATGTTTATCTAAGTTTTGAAAATAATTATCTTACTTTAGAGATATTCTACCATCATTATGCCCTAGGCTATCTCTACCCATTTAACCCTAAATTACCCATATTTAGATTTTAGGTTTAAACATTTGGTGAAGTTGATTCATGTGAATGCAATACATTTTTTTGCTTCCTAAGGTTTTCATCTAATTAGGGTTTCATATTGTTATGATTTTTCAATTCTTACTTATAGTATTTATATGCAACCTATGAGTATCCCTAGATTGGGTGGCATCCCTATTGAACACATTGAGCTTGCCCTTATACTACCTAAGATGTCTAAAACCAATGATGTACCCAATCCTATGGACCATGATGCTATTAATGCTAAAATAAACATCATAATAATGAGGTGGTCATAGAAGATGATTCTAAAAATGAAAACCATGAATCTAATGAAAATAATGAACATGAACAAATATGCTAGTAAAAAATGAAAGATATTTCATTGTTTCATGAACATATTTATCAAAATCCTAAGGACCTTGATGAGATTATTAAAAAAAAAATTGGAAACTAAGAAATCAAAAGGCATAACTAAAAATCACTCCCCTTAGATACTTCATTCATTCCTACATTTAGTGGGGGCATGGGTTATGTGTTTATACCTTTGTTCCGCAAGGATAAAAATGCTATTTTTATTTATTATGGGGATAAATAATGCTTAAAATCAAATGTTGGTTTCAATGCCTATTTCAACTCAAAACTTACTTACATCCCCTCTGGTGACTAATCAACTTAGTAATATAAATCCCAATGGGTCTATAGTGAAACATCTTTTTCAATTTATAAATACCTTTGAGGACAAGGTCATAAATATTGAACAAAAGGATTTAAAGTATCCTCTTGATATTAATTCACAATATGTGTTTTATAACCCTCTTGCACTTGAAATATATTTACACTTCTTACCAATAGTTTTATTGTACCTAAGATCACATTTTATGATGGAAAGGGTGATATTGAATAACATCATCTTCAATAATTTTATGCTGCATGACTTTAGTATGCCTCCAATGATAAAATTTTGACTAAATTATTTACAAGGATCCTAAAAGATTGTGATTTGAGGTGTTTTTATGATTTACCTCTTCAATCATAAATTCATTCAAATCTCTTTCAAATTATTTTTTGGGACACTTCTTTATTAACATGATCTTCTATGCCCAAATTACAAAGATCAAACAAGGAACCAATGAACCTATTAATGAGTATGTATTGAGGTACAAGATAATGTTAGCTAAAATTACCAGTCCTATGATAGATACATAGATTCAAGACATCTTCATGCAAATTTTTTTTTCTCCTTTACATGAGTTTATTATTTAAAAAAAAGTTAAAATATTTTGATAACTTATGCCACATTGTTTACGATTGTGAAATGAAACTTATCTCATTAAACAAACTTAAGGATGTATAAAATACATCAAATACATCTCCATATAGTAACAAGTTTACTATAAAACCAAGTTATAAGGTCAACCCTACTAAGCTTGAAAAATAAACAACCACCATGGTTAATGTAGTGTCATAACCATCTAATCAACATGTGTTATCCAATTCACCATTGAGACAATATTTTGAGTTTACCACTTCATTACTCATGTAGCTTGTAGAGTGTCATCTTATATCTCTCCCTCATCCTATATAGGTGATATGAGTATAACTCTACCTAAAGGATATGATGAAAATGTTTATTATGACTATCATCAAGGCCTTGGGAATAATACAAAAAAGTGTTTTACCTTAAAGCATAATATGCAAGACCTCATTGATGACCAAAAAATTACATTTTATGATCATCCAAAGTAATAGGTTTACATCCTGGTGATCATTAAAAAAACAAAAAGAAAAAAAAAATTAATAATACTTTGCAATTATTAGATAATTAAATGTCTAAGTGGTGATTATTTAACCCTTGTATTACATTACTAGTCAATTAAATAATAATAATAATAATAATAATAATAATAATAATAATAATAATAATAATAATAATATATTATTTATTAACATGAGGTGAAGAACTTGTGTAAATAAATAACAATATTATACTTATTTAATGATTATCAATACTTTATTAAATATTTATTCGGGATGGTTGGCTTCATTATTTACAATGGTCACCTTCATTTACTTTTCACTATAAATATGGTTTTACCCCTATTGTGAAATAACATGAGTGTGTGGAAATATTAGATTTTAAATCACAAATTTTGCATGAACAAATTTTTTTTTGAAAGCTATTGAAGAAGTGAGAAGGAATTTATGTATTGGGTAAATTGGGTTTTTCAGATATATGAATAATCATCACTTGTGCTTTTTTTACCTCTTGGATTTTTTCCCACTAAATTCATGTGTCAAGTGTGTTGATTTATGATTATAACTTATATGATTTGTTATTTCATTATTATCTAGATCTCTCTTATGTTAGATGATTATTCATTAAAAATTATGAGATGTAGTCTCATGATCATGCTAGTCTAAACATACTTTCAATTAGTTTATGGATTATAATAACTTTATTCAAAAGGTTATGTTTGGCATGATTAATGTTTTTAAATACTTCAATTATGTACACATTGTAATTCCTTTTTTTAAGGTGAATATGACATTTAACCCCTCTTAGCAATAAGCAGGATTGTTAGAGCATTTAATGCTTAAGTGGTCATTATTTAACCCTTAGCTTACATTAATAGTTAACTAAATACTAATAATATATTATTTATTAACACGAGGTGGAAACCTCATGTAAATAAATAACATCATTATTTTTATTTAATAATTATCAATGTTTTATTATATGTCTACTCGAGATGGTTGGATTCATTATTTAAAATAGTTGTCTCCCTTCACTTTTCACAATAATTAGGATTTTAACTCTATTGTGAAATAACATGAGTGTGTGAAAATATTATATTGTGAATCATGAATTATGTATGAACAAAGATTTTTGTGAAGGGTATTGAAGAAGTGAGAAAGAGGACTTTATGTGTTGGGTAAATTAGGTTTCTCAAACATATTAAATCATCACTTAACAACAAGATCATTCAAAGAATGATATATAAGTGCAACTAGCATATAATGTGCATCCTCCTTAATCTCATTATGAGCACCCATTAGATGTAATTATTGGTACCTATGCATGGAATATACCTCATATGTTTCAAATAAACTCTATTAATTTTGATGATAGTGAGATTAAGGATGATGACTTAGATCTTAATTCCTTATTCATTCAAGCATACCTTGACCACTAACTTATACATAGTGTTATGATTGATGATGGTGTAGGTCACAAAATTTATAATATGACATTACTTATGCATTTGGGTTAAAAAAATCATGATTTAAATCCCTTGATAAGATAAGTTAGAGCATTTGATAGGATGTCACAATATGGTCTTGGTGAGATTGACTTGCCTTTTCAGGTAGGGTTAATTTTAAGAGGACCTATTGGAAAATCTATTAAAATTATTTAGAAAATCTATGGAAATATGATTCACATCTATGGATAATCCTATATGGGTGATGGTGAATCCATTAGGATTTGGGAGGAGTGTAATCAAACAAATTCTATATTATTATTATTTTTTATATAACCATTCAAATGCACCAATTGATAGATGTCAAATGGAACCATCAAAATGGTATACCAAATGATTTTACTAAATGGTTATACCAAATGATGCATGCTAAATGGTGGGTACTGAATGGTTCATGTCAAATGATAAGTGTTGAATGGTGGTATCAAATGATAGGTGCCTAATGGTGGTATGTTTAATGTTAGTTGCTAAATGGTTTCTATCGAATGGTGGTGTTGAATGGTATCTATCAGACAGTGGTGATGGATGACTATCCTAGATAGAGGTGCCAACAGTGGGGTCAAATTTTTGTATTGAAATGTCACACCAATTGATGTGGTTTTATATTACTATTTGAATATTGTTCGATGCTACTAGGTGACCCATGCATCCAGTATGTTAGTCAGTTACCCAATTGCCACCCTTAATGTATAAAAACCCACCCTTTACCCTTACTTTAAACATTTTGTAGAATATTTTTATTTTTTGCACTTTTCCCCACCCACATTAATTCCCCTAATCACATAGTCAGCTAATTAGTCATGGAAAAAAATACATTTTCAATAAATTATTATGCCTAAACATTTTGAATCTAATACAATAACCTAATGCCTATAATGATTATATTTTGAAATATAACTTTGGTGGCCTAATCTACATGGCCTAGTATAAAATAAATAATGGTCTACTAAAATTAATAATGCCTTCCTATGACCCTATAAATAAGAGGTTCATTATGAATGTCAACTCCATAATGATCTTCTTTGGTACTTCACCAGAAGAGATCCATAATCTAATACGGATTATGTTCCATAATGCTAACCCTATGACTCCAAAATTAGTGTTTTCAAATGATGAAAAAAAATATTTAGAGTTAGCTTTCATCTTATAAATTGATTGAAATGGTATGTAAATTTGTTTCTAATATTTAAAATTCAAATTTTTGTATGTAAATTTATTTTTAATATTGAAAATTCAAATTTTCATTACTATTTTTTCACTTTCATTTTGGATAGTCACAAGAGGGGCCTCTATGTGGATGACATTTTTTACCCTTTGCTTAAATAAATGGTTTAATTTTTTTTCATGAGAATAGTATTACAATGAAAACTAATAGATATTCCCTATTGGGTAGTTGTTTACATTCTTCATACTCTTTTTGGTTTGAGATAAGACTGGTGCACTTTTATTTCTTCTAGGATTAGGTAAGAATTAAATTATGTTTTTACCAATCCTAGTACCATAGTTTCCTATTCAAATTTTATTCTAGCCTTTTACTATGAGGCCTTATCTGACCTATATAAAACTATGATTCTCACTATGTTACATCTAAAGATGAGAAAAAATGCTTTATCTATTGATGAACATGAGGTTAGTTTACCATTAAAACAAATCCCCTAAATTAAGGATTGATATTTATTTGTTTATTTATGAACTATTAAAGAATTAAGGATTTATATATGTTTAAACTATTTTTTTATAGGTATTTTTTCATGACTTTATGACATGAAAATAATCTACCTTAAAAGGACAACATGTAGTTGAAGGATCTGGAGATTATGAGTCTACAAAATCATCCTTGCATTCATTTAATATTTTTAAACATCCAAGAGTTTCTTCCTCATCATATCCACATGCAAGTTTAGTATTTAAAACTATCAAATGACATTTTCACCTTCAAGTGCATTATATTATTTGTTTGTTTGATTTTCATAGTTGACTCGATATTGACTAAGGTTGGCATGGAACAAAAATAATCATAACAAACCTTAACATTTCATGTGTTTTCTCGACCCTCTATGTAAGGTATTTTAAATTTCATGTTTGGTTTTTTAGTTGAATATTCCTTGATTATAAATTTTTATGACTAGAAGTTTGCCTATTATAGTAGCTCAAATCACCCTCGTCACTCAAAATATGATGCATAGATTAGAGGAAATATTATCTCTAAATACAAGTACTAAACTTTTAATTTTAAATCAGCATTTAATTTTTTATTTTAAATTTTTTATTTTTATAATATCATTTACTTTCTCAAGGCACCCTCAATCTCTGAGGAAATGTATGTCATTGCTACTACCCCCGAATGTAGTTTACATAAGGGAGAAGACTCTTCCATTACTACAAGCACCAACACCTAAGAGAGGAAAACTAAAATTATTAGGTTATAAATTCCCCACTTTATCTATCAAAGGTATCTTGAGTGTGTACGGATTAAGCTATTTGTAGCAAACTGTTCTTGACAAGGAATATCTCAAGATTATAAGTAGAGAAGATTGTGGTGCTGATTTCAATCCACATGATTTTATTTAGGGTAAAGATGTTCATGTAACTAATCAGGAGGAACCTTATACCTCTTCATCCCCCACCCCACTAGCTAAAGTTAAATTATCTGATGATTCCATTACATATTTTACATTAAATAATTTATTATTATAAATTATTATTTCAAGTCATAAGGAGAGAGTTATAGATGAGTTAAAAATGTATTAGTTTGGGAGTTTTTGGCAAAGGCATTGATTAAAGAAATAAATGCTAGTTATCAAAACCACTCCCAATGAGATTTTTTTTTTCATTAGTGTATCATGAACCCAAAAATATTGATGCTTTATTTGGTTAAGCTAAATCTAGGTTTGTTACTATTTCTAATAGTTAAAATGATAATGTGTTGAGTGTTTTGCTAAATAGGTTAGAGAATTTGAATGCAAAATCCTAGGCATATTTTAATAAATGAGAAAAAGATATCAACCTTGTTATTATTACAAATGCTAAGAAGGGAAAATATTTGGTAATGTATCTTCATTTGTATCAAATTTCAATTCATAGTTATTTTAGTTCAAATCTAATTATATTTCATTTATAATTGTAAGAAAAATATGAGAATCTGAAAAAAGAAGTTGAGATCCTTAATGTGCATTTGAAAAATGCACAAAAAAGTTTATACTCTTCCATTCAATTCAAAGAGAAGCTTGTTTTATTGAATAAATGGAACAACACACTACAAAAAATCATTCAGGAGAAAGGATGGGATCCTGATGCTTTATTGAAGTAGAATATAGAGGTTGATCCAAGTCTACTTTTTCTAAGATATGTTGAAAAAGAAGAAAAGGAAAATATTGCTCGTATTAATTTTCTGGTTGAGGATCTTGAAAGGGAAGGGATATTTAAGGATGAAATAGAGGAAGTGGAGGTAGGGATTAGTAAGGATTATGGTAGAAATGTGGATGTTGTGGTTGAGAAAGTGGCTGAGTGGTGAGGGGTCTTTATGAAAGACCAGAAATTTGATAATTTATGATGTTTTAAACTCTCTTATATTTCAAAAAAATGCTATGTTTTTTAAAAAAATATTTTAAATGATAATTTTATGTTTAGTTTTGTAATGATCAGTTTGTTAAGTTTCGATTAGTCTTGAGAATGAATTTGAATTTCAATTTTATGATGTTGTAAATTCATTATTATCAAATATGAGTTTATTTAGTTGATATAGTTCAAACAAAATGGTGATGTGGACTACAATTATTTTTTTCTTTGGATTTTTACTGAGCATGGATTTGAATTTCATGTGATTTCATATTATTCAATTATTATCATTGTTTTAGGTTAATTGTTTTTCTTTTGAATTTGGTCATGTTGTTCAATAAGGTTTTCGTGTTCTATCACCCTTGTATTTGACTTGAAAAATCATATTTTAAAGCTAAAAGTTAAGAATAAGGTTAAAAATATTAATATGGTACTAAAATATCAAATTTTAAGCTATTTCAAAAGTTATAAAAATATGTATTTAACAATAAAATCTTAGAAAAATAGAAAATTATTTAGACCCATTTGAAATTATTAAGAACCAATTAAATAAAAGGAAAAGTTACATGATGAATGGAACAAATATTTCAAATGGAAATGCTATCAATAACTAAAATGAGTTCAATATTTGAAAGTTTTACAATATCAAAAATGATATGAAATTGGAATTCAGAACATGATAATTACAATAAATATACAAATAATATTCAGGTAGTTGAAACAATCCTATACAAACCTTCTCATTGCCAATGACATTTACATTTGTCGTGTTAGTGCCATATTCAATGTCATTATTTATATCCTCTCTAATTTTTAATGTATTACTAATGCATCTTAATTTAGTTACAGAACTCAATGTTTCTAGAGTTTTTTCATAAGGAAACATGTCCACAACATAACATGAAACATATAATCTCAAATAGGTTTATAATTATTTATCCAATCTATTTCAAAATTTTGACTTAATGAATGGTAATGCACTGAATACTCTTTCATCTTTTATAGATCCCATAATCACTATTTTAAAAAGCTCATATAATCAAAAATATTCACTTAGACTTTCCTTCAGGATACTATTAAGATAGATTTTTTTCATATCCATGTAATTGCCCCATTTTTTGTTAATTCACTTAGAAGGAAATATTGTTCAAAAATTATAATTCTAAAATGAGTTGACTGAGATTTCAATAAATCATTTCCAAAAATACATTTTCTTTAAACTCTATTGACCTCTATATATTTACCAAAATGCTTAACAATAGAACCCATGTATTTGTGAAATAAATTACTCATCAACTTTTGACTATTATTACTATTCTAAAATATGAGATTCAAAATTGTCATAGCCTCCAAAAAATAATCACTTTGAAAATGATCTCCAATATTTGTATATAATTTTTGTGAAATTATACATAGTTTTATCTAGTTTTAGATATAACAGTATCATATAAATATGCATTATAGGCAGTTCTTTAGATTGAGCTCCCATAAGATCAGGTCTTCTATAGAAATTGTTCATAGGTATCTCCTTACCATTAATGATGACATAAAGATGATCATTGATATTCAATTTCAAATATATTTCAAGAAACCTTAAATCTATCAAACATTACCAACTATTAAAAATAGGGCCCTATAACTTTTCATTCAAAGTGTATAGTATATCTAGAGATGGCATACATAGTTTCTCAACCATATGAAGTCGAAAATATAAATGGATCTCTCCTGAGCATGTTTTATTAAACAATTCATTTCTTTCAACATTGGGAGAATTCCACATAGTTTCAATAATGTTTCCAAATTTGTTAAATAATACAATAAATATTTTGCCTTGTAAACTTCTTTACGATATTTATACATAAAATGATGAATATTCTTCAAAAATTTGGCATACAAGTTCATACATATAAATTCATCTTCTATCAACATATTTCAATATTTTCTTACCATCAGTCACTCCTATTACAAATTTTTGAAAATCTAAAAATATTTTTTGACCAATTGACATATAAGCATGTAAGTCATGAATGACCTCTTTCACTTTTGCAACACTAATAAATTTACCAACTATTTTTTATGTAAGATTCATCCTATGAGCCATGTAATGAATTGGAATCATATATGGGATAATTGTTGTTTATAGTCAAGCACACAAATCATTTTTATGCCCTTACATAACTGATCCACCATCAACACCAACACACACCAACTTTGTAGCTATTGCATAATCATCCATCCCAGCTTTATCTTTCAAATTAGATACAACCAATTTTTGAAGATTTTAAGCATTATAATTTTCATAATAATAACCTACTAAACAAATGTTCACATAATTACTCAGATAAAATCATGAAACCTACTCTAAACTATACAAGGTTACAAATACCATCCTTTTGGGTCAAATGGGAAACTATTATATGTATATTGGATATTTGAAACATAGTTTTCTTTATTTGATATCTCTTCTCTATAGCTAAGATAAAATTAATGCTTATGTCTTCTAGGGGAGGCAACTAGTTCCTTTGACATATGCTCAAGTAGTTGAAAAGGGGTACGCATGTCTCCAATGTAGACATATTGGATTATTTATTTAAGGTTCACTCTAACATGAAATATAGTGGCCTTTGAAAGTTATTCTATTATTTATTTTATGTACGTTGGTTGGAATCATGGGCATAAAACCCAATCATCATGCTCCTATATATGTGTTCTTCTTAGGAATAGCTCCAAATTTTCTCCTTTTATGCACTACTAATCAAGAACATATGGATCAACTTAATCCATCTTCTTCGACACATCTATAGGACCAAACTCTAAGAGAGATGAGTCTGACATTATAACTTCTCGAGGCCATTTGAGCTCAATTCTAGCCTATAAAGGTATAAATATATATGTAGTTAAAGAGAGGAGCTGATAACATGCTTGAAAAGTTCAAACATGTCATCTCCGAAGAAAACAACTACTTCTGAAGGCTTGTCCTTATGAAGCTATAGCTTGATTGGAACTTTTTCAAAATCAAGTATGATAATTATTTGGTCATAGTTGTGAAGTTATAAATTTTATTTTGATATCTTAGCTTGGTCAGTCAAGACTACTTTACCTTCATATGGTCAAGTGGTGATGTGATCATCAATCAGGTTAATTTATTCCATGGAATCATGGTATAACTACTCACATGAATCCTCCTAATTCTCTTCCTCTTCATTTTATTTTCTCAAAACAAATTCTTTCTAAAGTGAGGATAAGATGGTAGGTTGAGATTTCTTGAACTATTTCTCCTACCCTTCCCATTTTACTAATCTATCTATCTACCATTAGATCAAGGTCTTCATCTCATACAAATCATCATTGATAGCATTGTATTGAAATTCTTCTCCAACTACCATCTACTTACTTTCCATCCTTTGAACTGACTTCCTCATCCTCTTTATGAGATGAGGAAGGATCACATTAAGCTCTTGGTCCCATTTTATCAACATTTCTTTTGATATCAACATATTTGGTCTAAGTGCTAACAAGGATGTGATAGTAGAAGGATAACTAGAGGGGTAAGTAAGTTTGTGTGATGGATAGATATGCTAATTATGGGGTTGATAAGGATGATTAAATGGTTGCTAGGCTCTATTTGGTTAGTGATGAGGCTCACCAACTAGATGAGGGTAGAACTATGTCCTAAATCCATTCATAGAGATTCACAAAAGGAGATTAGATGTGGATAAAGTTTTCCTATTCTAGAGGTTCATCCCAAACATAGGTGACCCATAGCCTAGGGTTATTCCAATTATTTGACCAAGGTTTGAGCAAGGATGCCTAAACAATCTCCTTGCCTAGTTTAGGGTGTAATTCTAGTTAATAATAGTTTTTTTCATGCTTGATGGGACTAAAGTCCAAATTAGGTGAAGATTTTTGGTGTTCTCTTCATTTAATCAACCTTTGGAGGTACATTTACAAAGAGTCACTTTGCATTAGGCTCTTAAATTCATGGAGATCATTTTTAGGGGTAATAGCTAACTTTTCTACACTAGGTAGAGGAGCTAAAGTGGGCGTATCATTTTGAACTGAGGGATAAAAATTAGGGAAGAGTGGCATATGAGGTCTAGGAGCTATATTTCCTACTTACACCAAACAATTTTTTGTAGATAATTGATGCTAACCCAAAAATAAAACTAAGCCTAATGCTTCATAAGAAGAGAGTTAGAAAGAGAGTAAAGGTTCCCAAGAAAATTAATAGGGTGATGCACTAAACTTAAAAGACAGCTCCCATAAGCTTAAACCCACACTATATCAGTAAAGGATAGCACTAGCTTGCACAACCTTAAGATCAAACTAGTTTACATAAGTATTTAATAGGAGAGGATCAGATTAGAACACTAACCTAGACCTACAAATAATAATGAAAATGTTTTAAACAAAATTAGAAAAGGACCATGATTGGGGAAGATTCTCCTTCACACAATGCCATAGTATACAACTAGACCAATTACTTTCCAAATCCCTAGGTTCCAATCTATTACTCTTTTTCTATATCTCATATAGAGGATAAAATATTTGTACTTACTAGGGACATGTCATGCCTATCTTGAATGGTGGTTTTTCAAGGGCCTAACTTGGGATGATCTCCTCACTAATAACATATCTATTCTTGTGCCATTGATCTTAGATTGAGATAATTAAAGGTGAAAACTAATATAAGGATATTGGTTTACCTATAGTTTTACATAGAGGTGTTATGTTATTCAATACAAAGTCTTTAGCTAAATCCATATTAAACTTCTTTCTTTTGATTCTTCCATCAACTCAAGTTGGACTTGTATTCAAGCTCTTTTATTTGCTTGTG